>JAOXJP010079632.1:0-15024 GCA_025762735.1 Platanus orientalis
GTGCTGACTGATCATGATTTAGACAACCGGGGAACAAGCTGGCTCCATACGAGTGAAACGGGATTATGACCGCTTTTTGATCTGTTTTGGGGGAGGTTTGAGATTTTGCCCAGACTTAAGATATCAACGTCATTTTCTTATACCTGAGGATTTGAAGCTAAGATCGTAGGCAAGATATGGTCATTGTCCTTTCAGAATTTAGAGGTCGGATGAACCTCTGAAAGCTTTTCCAATGGTCATTTTCAGGTTTAGGTCAACCTAGACTGAGGGGTTGACTGTTGCCGGTCTTGATGAGGGTCGACTCTGTGACGAATTTTTTAAAGTTGGGAGAGGCAGGGATGCACAATGTCTGAAATTGTATCATTCTGACAGTGAGGGAGGTTCCAGAGATCCTTTGAGGGTCGATGGGTGAATTCTTGGAAGTGAAAAAAGTAAAATGATAATTTTTCACCCATAGATCGAAAAATGAGAAAATGAGAGTTCTTCGTCTGTGATGCTTCACAACGGGAAGGCTTATATAGACGAGGGAATTTTAGTGATCTGAATGATAAATAGTGAATTCTGGGTCTTTTGAGGCAAAAAGGATAAAATGATAATTTTTTCACTTGTGATGCTTTATTAATGAAAGACTTATGGAGGTTGAGAAAATCACAAACAACGTGAGGGGGTTCTTGAATGTGGACCCTCAAAGTCATGTTGATGCTCTTGTGAGAGATTAGGGTTTGTCTTAAAATTGTGCATTTCGGACTGTAATAAGGTATTTTGATTGGTTTATTATGACTGAAGTATGTAGAAAGACTTCTTTGAAAATGTCTAACCTCCTAGAGTCCAGGTTTGCTTTTCCTAAACTAATGATACCTAGTGTCTTGATGCCTAAATGTTGTTACGTTATCTTTATACTATCACATGACCCGAGTCAAAATTTGGGTGCTAACACCACCCAACATTTGGTCCAAATTACTACATGTACTGAAAGTTGGGAATTTACTTCATTTCCTTTTCTTTCTTCTTTATTTTTTTGGATAAATAAATTTGAGATTTCTTATATATAAAAAAAAGTTTTAATTGGGATGATCTTTTATTAATCAAATAAAGTAGGGAAAAAGATAAGGATGAGACTTTAGATTTTTTTTTTTTTTTGTAAACGATGAGACTTTGGATTTTGATCAATGCTAAATAGTTACACATCATCTCCTGTCTGAATGGACAGGGACCACTCCAGTCTTTGTCTAGGATGTCACACCATGTCATTTATTCATTGTGTGTTTACCATAATACCCTCCTTTGACCCATGTGTATTGACTCAAACACTCTTACGAAGGCAACATGTCACCCACTAACTAATTGATAATGGAGTGTTATCTATTCATTCAGTGCGGTTGGAATTAGGTTGCATGAAATTCATAAAAAGAGGTGCAAATGACACCAAAGGCTGATGCATCAGCTCTGAAAAGAGATTTACACTTTTTGGGGGTGCTTATCAAGTTTCTTTGATGTGTCTGCATCTGGCCCCATTTGTACCTCTTTGTACGAATTTCATGCATACCTAAACCGGACATTCAGACGGGACTGGTGGAGGGTGGAGATTCGCTGGCCCCAACGATGATGGCCATGCCGTCCTCATGAGGGCTGTGGGCATTGATGAGTTTTGATATGATTATAGGGTTAGGTTCAAGATGAAGATGATAAAAAAGAAACGGCATCTCCAAAAAGTCAATCTATCAGATCGAATGGAAGTTACGTTGGCATCTTCTTTGATAGGCTTACAGCTTACAAAAGGGAGCCCTAAATGTCTTGTTTCAAACGCTAGGGCCTACGGGTGATGCCCAAAACGACCTACGCCTTATGGGGGTGGTTACGGCCCGGCAGATATGGAAGCATGGACGATATCTTCCGCGCCGCCCCCCTCTGCGACGCTCGGGAGCCAGAGGAATCAATTCACTTTTTGGGAGTGAAGTGACAACTTTAAAAGTGAATTGACTCCCCTCCCTTTGCCTTGACCCTCGTGTGTTGCAGAGGACATTAGGCCAACCACATGTCCATTCCTAGCAACTTAATGCTTCTTCTAACGTAATTATTTTCCTATCCAGCAGGATGTTCGATCATCTTAGAGAGGCGGACAAATGTCCACGGACAAAGGGTTCACATCATCTCCAAATACCCGGCTTTTGAGGCTTTTCTATGTTCGGCATAAATAACACCTAAGTCAAGGGGCGGCCACATCAATGTTAGAAATGATTTACACCAACCCCTAAAAAGTGAAAATCACTTTCAGCACTGATGTTTCAGTCTGTTTGACCCTCAGCGGAGGTTAGGGATTGGCCTATAAAATCCAAGCCAACAAATATCACACCAATTTTTGCTGATGCTGAGACACAATGTTTGACAAAAGATATATAAATAAATACACAGGTATTTATCTAATAATTATTTACTATAAAACTCTCAATAACTGATGTGTATTGACCAAAACACTCCTTGTCAGGCTACATGTCATGCACTGGTTAGTGATGATGTGATATCTGTTAATTCTGACTGGAGATGATTCATAGGGGTTGATATCGGTGCCGATTCAAAGTGATGGAGCTTGTTTTTCAACAGGTCAGCAACGTGGCTACAGCCGGAGGATGGATGGATCAAGGTGAATGTTGATGCTGCTGCTTGTCCGTGAATATCAGCTGTGGTGGGGCTCGGCGCAGTTGCAAAATATCATACAGGATCTGTGAGAGGGTCTACCTATCTTTGATGGACAAGTGCAAGTCTCTTCAAACTGAGCTTCATGGAATTCTGCTGTGGCTCAAGCTGGGTAGCATTCTCAACGTCAATCGCATTTAGGAAATTTGACTATCTAACCAGTATTTAGGTCTTCTATTGGAAGCCATACCAGCTCAACTAGGACCTTAACATAATATGGGGTGGGTAACCTTAACATTGGCATAAAACTGCGATAGACTGTCATTCCACACTCCACAGGATTGAATTCAAGACCTCACAGGGGGGGAGGGAATGCCGCAACCATCAGGGCAAGGGGGCATTGACAAGGTGGGAATATTTTATCTCTAAACAATTCCCTACCTTCCCAAAACTAGAAACCCAAAATTCAAGACAACAAGGTCAAAAGAGGCTCAATTTGGTTGGATTAACTAAAGTCACCCTAAGGTTGGATTGATGGGCCAACACATCAGCATTGAAAAAGTGATTTACACTTTTTGGGGAATGTTTTCACTTTTTGGCACTGATGTGTTGACCCCTGTGTCAGTCCTACCTTAGGGTGACTTTAGTTAGTCCTACCAAATCCTCAGGCCTAAAATGGCACAATAATAGAAAAGAAAAGAAAAAAAAAAGTGAGAATAAAGTCATAACTCCAGTCTGTAAAGCTCGGAATGGCAAGTGCCTATAAGTTATAAACGGTGATGTATTAGAGATTTTTTTTTCTTGGTTGACAAATGAAAATAGAGAGGCTTATAAGAATGAGAAAAGATCTCCTACATAGCCCCCTCTTCCTACACCACAGGCAAACACGTGATTTTTTTTTAATAGTAATTAGAAGCTTCGTTTTAGGTACCAATCTTTTCATTTGAATACCTATGGATTCTTTATTTTGGGGTTTACGGTTTTAACCCTAAAAACCCACCCTTTGTGTGTGGGGACACAGGAGGACAGGCAATTTGGATGTAGGAGCTCCTTTCTTCTCCTGGTTAGGCACATTGTACTCCACAGCTTGAGATTTTGTACAAAAAAAGTTTTTCTTTTATTGGAGAGGAGTTTAATCCACTTGACTAAACGAGTCATTTATCCTTTTATCTTTGAGAGGCCCGCTGCGGCCACCCACACTATGGAACGTTGGCACGAAGAGAAGCATATGGGAAGGCCTACGCAACATAAAATTTCATGGTATTACCTTGGCTTTAATCAAAGAGATAGATATAAGAGTGATTGATTGACGAGTTAGGAAGGTAGATTAATTACGAATAGAATGATAGAAGTACTACGTTAGAAAGATTGAAATATAGAGTATTACGTGAGAAAGATTGAAGTAAGGGGCCTATTGCAGCTTCACTTCTCCATTCACTCTTTTACGACTTTTTTGTAACTGTATTTGAACCAAAATGAACTCTACTTTTACTTGATTGAAATGGTGCTGATCTATGTAAGCCAAAGTACTCAATTATGGGCCCAAGTCATCTTCTTAGTCGTGTCTTTCACCTCAAATGGATTGTATCTCCTTAAGTCAGTTCCCTTGGCTGTTTTTTGTCTTCTTTTTCTCAATTTCAATGAAATTTTTGTGGCTTCGGGCAGGAAACTCAACTCTACTGATGGTATTGTCCTTCAGTGAATACTCTCTCATGGACAACTCGGATGACTGAGATTTGAGATTCAAAAATAAAGAAAATAGGTTTAGCCTCGCTGAAGAGACATTCAACCATGCACCCAAGCTTGATTTTCTGTCCAATCTGCAAGTCTGTCACAAGACACTGTTTGATTGATAGTCTTTCTTGTTTCTCTAGAAGGAAGAATATTAAAATTTGCCAAAAAATAGGAAGAGCATTTAAAAAATATATATTTTCTTCTTCATTATTATTTATGAAACTTTGCCTATGTATTTAAATGCTTTATAATTTTTTATATTGTCAGTCCAAAGCCAAGATAAAAGATGATGGTTGCCTTAGTTAGAAAGTTGGAATAAAAACTTACTTAAATCATTTAAATATGAATTATTAATCATCTATTGTTCAAGGAAGCCCAGCGACCACACCAATGAAAATGAGTAACATGGATCTAGTTGAATGTACTAAAACAAAAGGAAAGTCAAAATTGATTTGGGTTGAAGTAATTGAGAAAAGACACATATGCTTATAGTTTAAGGCATATATAACACTGGATAGAGTGGAATGACGGAATATAATATGTATCTAACTGCAATTAGTTGGAATGAGAGTGGTTGATTTGAGTATTCACTTAAAGGGGCAACTTTGGTTCAATATAATTGCTTAGATGAAAGAAGGGCCAATAATGATACTTCAGATTTTATGAATCATATGCTATTCTATCCTCGTTACGGAAAAAAAAAAGTGATATAGGCCAAAGTGGCCAGACCAAAAAAAAAAAATCCAATAAATTACAGAAATGTTCCTACCGAGTTTTTTTTTGGGAGTCAATATATTCTTACCAAAGCTAGTTAGATTTCTCAAGGTAATAAATCCAATAAATTAAACAGATTTCTTACCAAAATTTAGTTACAAAATGATATTATAGATTTAATGTTTTTTCCTTGAAAAACTCATATAGCCCATTTGAATTTTGAATAGACCTAAGTACTTATAAAGAGATCAACGATGATAAGAAATTCAATAAATTATATAATGCTCATGCCAAAACTAGTTATAAGGGGTATTATAATTCACTATGCAAGGCTCTAAGGAAAGAAATCTGAAGGAATGATAATAGGAGATATGATACTATAAAAAAATCTCTCTCTCTAATATAAGAGAAGAAATCTTGAGAAATCAGGCTTTTTTCTTTTCTGTACACAGGCCTTTAATAGAACTTGACTCACACAACATTGCATAACCGTGGAATGCTGCTCTGGGAAGCTCTCATGAGAGGGTCACGCCACAGCCTAGAAAGAGAGGGTCATGCTGCAGTCACCTACGTTGAGAGGCATTGGCGTGAGTGATGAGGATTGATATAATAACAAACATATCAAAACAATATTTATATAAGAAATGAAATCTATTTGTGAAAAAGAAAAAGCTTTAGTAATTAGAGATGAGAAAAAAGATATAAAATTACTTTCTTTTATTTTTGGCAAGGAGCATTAGCTCAATGTCATTCAACTTAAATATCTTCGTGATTACAAAAAAGCTATTACAAAAAAGGTAGATATTCTTTGAGAGAGATGAGTAACATTCTATTTGAAAAAAAGATGTTGCCTAAATGCTATAACTGCTATGGCATGAACTGTTTTGTTGCAATCTCAAGGAACATATGAAATAGACATTTGAGTATTTTGGATAACTTCAACAGTTTAATATGATAATTCGAATTCACCAAGGAATTAAGGTTTTTATGTTGTTGAGCATTTTCATTATCAAAAAGTTATCATGCTCAAGTTGTGTATGAGGAATCCTTGAAATTCTTTAGTCAAATGAGACTCAAATAAAATGTCATTGCTTCTGCATCCTTTAGACTACAAGCTTGTAACTCTTTTTGATTCTCCTTGACGAAAGAGCCTTTATAATTACTTACCAAAGTTATTGCTACACATTGAATATCTATGGAACCATCCACATTAATGTTGAAAGTACCAGGTCTCCAACGAGCAGGAGTCTTGATGTGGACTCGCATAACTGAAAATGTATGCATTACATTTTTTTTTTGACAAACCATGATTAGACCTAACAAATCGATTGTCATACTTTTCAACCGGAAACCATCCTATTTAGTGACGAACCTTTCTATTATTATTAAAAATGATTCAAAGTTAACATGGAATTAAGGAGTCAAAATGAATAACAATAACCCACCAAACGATGCCCAGAAATTGAAATGTCTCCCTCACCCGCTAAATGTCAACAAGACAACAATCCAACAACCGAATCCCATCGATTGGAAACCTAACCAAAAGAAGCAAATAACAATAATAAATTTAAAATAAAAACAATATAACCCTAAAGTCATTGAGTAGAGCTAACAAGTAACAACAAAGAGGACCAGACTCATTCCAAAGTTAGCGAAAAATCTTACAACTAGTCAGCCACACCAAACACTCCAATCCCTGTCTTTCTTGACAATCAAAACACAATCGATTAGTTAATCATACGTACAACACTCCCTCGTCACCATCCATTCCTCACTCTTAACAACAACATCACAACATAGTTCAGGTTCCGCTAGGAGCCAGTTAAAAAAAAAAATTAAGGCTACTCTTCCTTTGATTGGTTCGTGGGGTCCTTTGATCATTACTGAACTTAATAATAATGTGCAGAGGAGGTTGAAGATGGTATCTTCTCGAGGACTTGAAGAGCTTCTTTCATGGAGGGTCTCTTCTGTGGGACCGTGGAAGCACAGCCAAACCCCAACTTAAAGCAAGCCAGCAAGGCATCCTCCTTCCCTTCCACGTCAACTCTAATAGCCATGTCAGCCATTCTCCAGACCCGGCTCTTCTCTTCCCCCACAACCCCGGCGTTCCACTGGCTCAACTCCCCATCGGAGAAAATCTTCCCGGTCAGCAGCTCCAGCAAAACGACTCCAAACGAGTACACGTCCCACTTGGGGTTGGGCTTGAGGTTCTTGAGCGACTCGGGCGCCTGATAAGGGGATGCGCAACCCAGAGAAGCAGCGCCGGGGCTGGCACCGGTTGGGAGGTCTTGTAAGCTGTCGCGGGAGACGGTGGATCTCTTGCTTCCGAAATTCCGGGCGGAGCCGCCTGCTTTGTAGCTGTTGTCGCCGCCCCAAATCAGTCTTTCAAGCCCGAAATCGCCGATTCTTGGTTCCATATCGTGACCCAGGAGAATGTTGCTGGGTTTGAGATTGCCGTGTATGTGCTTCTTTTCGTGGAGGTACGCTAGTCCCCGAGCCACCCCTCTTGCTATCCTGAGCCGCTGTTCCCACGGTAGATGGCACGGAGATGAGCCTGGCTTTTCTGAAAATTCATTAACCAGAAAATTTGTTGTTAAACCTAGATGAACACACTAAACCATCTTAAAAATAGGGAAAAAAAAAATTAAAATGCTAAGTTGCGCCGAAAGCAGACTTTCTGTAAAATCCAGCTTTTATCTACTAGTACATAATATGGGGGATGGCATTCTGGCCCCCAGGTAGGCGACAGTTGCACTGGCGCACGTTAGTATATGTGTGAACCGAGTCCGCTGACCAGTCAGAGCTCCTGCGGAAGTGACATATTCGATTGGCGTTTTCCGTGATTTTGATTCTGATTGGGTTTTCGCTATCACACGCCGGAATAGTTGACTCCGGACACATGGATTACGTACATCTCCGTTCCCACGCATTTTAGTGAAAATACAAATGTTTTGCTAACATACGCTGAAGACGAGAGAGAGAGAGAGAGAGAGCTTACTGTAAGTGGCGTAGGAGAGACTGCCATTAGGGACGTAGTCGTAGATGACGAGCTTCTCGTCAGTTCCCCAGTAGAACCCACGGATGCGGACTAGATTAGGATGGCGCAACTTAGCAATGAGCCTGACCTGATTCTCGAAATCCCTGAACCTCTCAACCCCGCTCTCTCCTATCCTCCGCACCGCCAGCGTCGTCCCGTTTTCAAGCACGGCCTTGTAAACGATGCTCGAACCAGTCGCTCCCAGTATATAAGCCGAAGCTTTGAGCAGAGTCTCCAGCTCCAGCTCCGTTTCTCCGTCTACCGTAACCAGAGCTCCTCCTTTCTGTTGTTGCTGCTGCTTTTGCTGCTGCTGCTGCTGATCGTAGCCCACTTGTTCTTCTTCGTCCTTGTCGCTATCGGAGCCCGTCGTCTCTGACGTCTCTTCGTCGTTAACTCCTTTCTTTGTCAAACACGACCAAGCTAGTCCTCTGGAATCTGTTGACAACGAATACTCCTCTTTCCCGTCCTTATCTTCTTTCTTCTCTGAGCCCCCTGTACTTCCCACCTTCTTTTTGTTCCTTAATTGGTACACATACAAGAAAATCATGGCCAGAATCCCAATTCCTGCCAAATCTCCGACGACGATGCCGACAATTGCGACTGGTCTAAGACCGCTCTGCCGCTGCTGTTGGGTTCCATTTGTTGTTTCCGGTAACCCGGTTACAGGTTTTGAGTCTAAGGTTTTTGGAAATGCTGCAAATGCAGGGGGAGATGTGGCTTCAGAGACATTCGGTGGAGTAGAGAGGGTAGAAGGAATCGCACACGTTTTCTTAACCGATTTCCCGCAGAGATCTGGATTCCCGGTGAATGACTCTGTCTTCTGATTAAGAAAAGCTCCGGATTCCGGGATTTCTCCGGTTAGATTGTTGAAGGAGAGGTCGACTGTGGCATTGGCAGGAATTAGCTTCCCAAATTCCGGCGGGATACCTCCAGAGAGCCTGTTGTAGGAGAGATTCAAGTAACGGAGGTTATTTCCACCGAAATCTGGAGGCAACGACCCGTTAAACAGATTGGACGATAGATCTAAAACTTGTAGGGCTTCAAATCCGGTCGGAACACCACCGGAAAAGTAATTGTTGCTCAAAGAGAGGACGGTGAGATTACGAAGAGCACTCAGATCCTCAGGGATCTTTCCCGCCAAGGCATTATCAGAGAGGTTGAGAAATTCAAGACTCTTTAGTCCAGCGACGGACTCCGGCAACGCGCCGGAGATGACATTGTTGGAGAGAGCGAGTGTTTGAAGCTCAGACGCGTTGAACAGAGAGCTTGGAAGACTCCCATTAAGAAAATTATGAGAGAGATCGAGATGGCGAAGGTGTTCAATCACACCCAAATCGGACGGAACCGAACCCAGAAGCTGACTGCTTGGTAGAATCAAGCTGATAACACGAAACGCATCGGCCGAGCCCGGCATTCCGATTCCAGTACACAGAACTCCGTTCCATGAACATGGGCTCTCGTCTTCGTAGTTCCAGTTCGCTAACACCAACAAAGGGTCACTAACAACAGAGTACTTGAAGGAAAGTAAGAGACTTCCGTCCGGATTAAGCCCAAGAGATCGAACCAGAAGAAGAACAAATGCAGTAATTCTCCACCAAAAACGGAGACTACTACTTCTGCAACTCATGCTTTCTTGACCTGATACATCATCTCCCCTGCATCATCTAAAGAGGAAGAAGAAGAAGAGTAAGATTGAAGGATGATAATACCTACCCCCTAAAGTTTGATTGTTCGGTGACCAAATCAACCAAGGAATTTACAAGGAAACAAAGAATTAACTGAGATTTATGATCTTAAAGACCATGTGAGGAGAGATTGTTAAAGAAGAAAGAAAGAAGAATATAAAAAAGACATGAATAGAAAAACTGCTCACCGCCAGACCAAACCTCCTCATCTGCTCCGCTGATATAATAAAGCTTGACCATGGAAATGATTAATGCTCACCTTTCCACCTTTCCTCCTCCCCCCTTTAACCTTAGCAAACCCACTCAGCAGCCAGTCTTCTTTCTTCTTATAAGCAAAAGAGAGAAAGGAATTGTTTAATTTAGCTACAGAACACCGACGTGAGTAGGTCCTCTCCCTGCTCTTTACTCAATTTGACTTGTGTGGATTTTTACGGCTTATTTTTTATTTTATTTTTAACCGTGGTAAAAAGATTAGAAACCGACCAGGTGGTGAAGTTATACAACTAAACCTGGCCTGATAGGATATCCTCTGCGACGAGGAAAGGGAGGGAGAGAAGCTTGGGGCTTGCCTACGGCGACCCCAGAGGAAAAGGTGGAGAAAGAGAGGGCCAGTCTGACAACGAACGACCGACATTTTCCACTCTTGCAGTTATGGGCCATTATATTAATTCCCTTGGTTTTGGTGGAGAATTTTGTTAACTCTTGTTTGGTCGGATGGCTTTGTTTGTAATTATTTAAGGGGATTAATAAACAGTAGCCCAGCTGAGCCGGACAAGGATTAATCGGCCTGGGACATCCTTGCACTGGGTAACATGTGACAAAAAAGTTAAAAAAAAAAAAAAAAAAAAAAACCAGCACCTGGATGCAGGCTGTGGTGGTTTACTTTTTAACATCACAGCACCTGGTGTAACAGGGTCACTGGACACTTTTTCGCTCTAGGAAATCTTCTTTGCCCTACTTAGTGGCCTGATATCATCTGTGACGCCCCCTTCTACGACGCTCGAGGGCCGAAACAGAGGGGAGAATCAATTCACTTTTGGAGATGTGACTTCACCCCCAAAAAGTGAATTGATTCCCCCCCTCTGTCTTGGTTCTTGGGCGGTGCAGAGGATATCGCCCCTACTCAGCATATTTTGGGGAAAAATCATCTACAGTCACAGATGTACTCACATCCTCTGCAATGGTAAATAAATGTGCTGCCCTGAGCCGAGACACAAAAAAGAGGTGAGGCCTGCAAAAAATTTATGGGTCCCATCTTCTCCATGTCTCGGCTCAGGGTGACTCATTTACGTATGGGCGGAGAAGATATGAGTCTGTTCCGGATGGACTCACCGGGCCTATCACAACTACAAACGTGGTTTTTGATTTGACTGACTTTAGAAAATCAAATCTCAATGGTTCAAAAATATATATTTGTTTGGATGCGAGGTGCCTCAATTGGCAGTCACAACAATTGTTTGGCTCGGCCAAATAACTACACTATGGATGGCAATACCTGGCTAGATTCGACTAATCAGCCAAATCCAATGGATGGTTGGGTCAACCCCGGCAGTTTTACTAAAGAATATGGCTAACCCAATCAAGGTTTTCTGGCTTCTTAACCCAATCAATAAACGTATAGAGCGTAGAGTATGATCAATTTGACCAATAATGACCCATTTCCACCTTAATAACACCTCGACTACAATTATTGATTGATCAAAATAATTGGTTATTGCTTATTAGATTCACGGTATTTGAGTCACTAAATACATCATTATTGAACACATTTCACATGTCAATGCCCCCAATGTGGGTACCTGCAACATTGACCTCTCTTTGAGAGTAGGGGTTGAAACCCCGGTGGAATTCCACTGGTGCGCGATGTTGGCTGTCCCTCCCACAGTGCGAGAACTACTTTATGAAGCGGTTGTCTGTGACCCGACTAACCCTACCAAAGATTTTTTTAGTTTAAATATATATGGTGGAGCCTAATTCAATACTTATTTTTCTAATTTCTAATCCTAAATCTAAATATCATCAAAAGTCTGCCATGGTACATCTTTCTTTCAAAAGATGAGAACATATCCCTTTAAGCAAGATTGAGACTACAAGCTTAAAGAACTATGTGTGGTTTGTGTTTTGATCTACCCCAAGTAAGGGTGGCAATTCATGTTGGTGGGTTGGGTTTGCGTCGTGTCGAGATAAGGGCATACAATTATATGGATCAGCCTAAACCTAACCTCTTTACAGTCAACCCTAACCAACCTATATAATGTTGAGTTCGTGTCAGGTTCGCAGTTTATGTAGTAATTCATGTTGGCTGGTCATACTTGGGTCATCTCAAGTTAAAGGTATACGATTATACACCTTAACCCGAATCCAACTCATTTATTAATAATGTCAAAATGGGTCAAAAACCCATTTACAGTCAACCCTAACCCGCTTATTTCATTTGGGTTCATGTCGGGTTCACCGGTCATGTCAAGCATTGCCACCCCTACCCCAAGTCTACTCAAAGACTTAAAGAACAAACCTTTGTACACACCTGGGCTCATTGTATTCTCTCCTCTCTCGTGAGTGGCAGCTGTTTTGATTTGATTATAATAATATCTATGACTAAAAAGTAGGTAACCATAACCATTAAAATAAATAAAGATTAAAGTATTTGATATGACTGCCTTGCAATGGTGGAGCCATTTACTTTATTGCACGATGCATTATAATCGAGATTAGGAGACTCTCTTGTTATCTAAATCCACTGATTATTATAAGTTTTCTTAAATAACAAATAAAGAAATTCTTTATCGATTTTCCCTCCTTCCACAAGGAAAATCTGGAGCCTTTTCTTTCGAAAGATGAGAGGAAAAGGAGTGAGAAAAAAATTCCAGTTTTTTAAAAAAGAAAAGCTGATTATAGCAACTCATTAAATGTTGGGAGCTAGAGGGGTTTTCGTGGTCCCCTAAACCAATGGAGGGGATTGAATAACTATGACAATATAGAAGACTGTGAAGCCAACGGCAAGCTGAACAGATTATTAAGGAGGACAAAAAAGAAAAAGGAAAGAAGAGAAAAAACTGTTGGAGGGTTTGGTGTTGAACCAGTTAACACCGTACGTAAAAAGTAAGATGGCAACCAACGCCGGGTGCCAGGGTGTCTGCAGTCTTTATTCCCTGTGGGTGACTAAGGGTCTAATCCCTTCATATGCAGTGTACGGTTGAATTGTCTACTTTGGCTTGGTTCAGTTCTTCCCGGTCGGTCTGGGTCCCCTCTTGTGTGAGCCCTAACGGCCAGACCAAAATAAAAACAAACAAACAAAAGGTAAGAAGGCCAATCACAAGCACATATGGCGATGGATACAGCAATGGGTCAACCATCAAGCCTCAATGAAACAAAATTGTATTGTCAACGCCCTAATGCTCTTGGCGGCTGAGGCATATGTCTTCTATAGGGAAGACCCAGGCCAGTGGTGTTGCCTGGTCGAATTGGTTTAGACCAGTCCCATTTCAAGCGGATGTGATTATGAAGACCCACATCCTCCCGTCATTCTGATTTCTCTAGAGTCATATTTACTATTAAATCACAAGAATTCATGTCTTTCCTTACTAATTTAACCCTAAGTTTTAGCCTTTTTTTTGTCCTTTTAAAAGCTTTAACTTACATTATCTTCCACCTTCTTGCTTGAATAGTCATTGATTTTTTTTTTATCATAACCAATCATCTTAGTTGATTTTTTGTGATCTTATCACCTATTTATGTCACCCCTAAGCTCTCCCAATTGAATCCAGGCTTAGTAAACCTCCAAATATATAGTGCACTGAGGCGCATAATATAAGTTCAGGGTCATTTTCATCAATTTAATATTGTCTCCCAAGGTTATGTGGCTTCTGTAATATGTAACATAGATCCACCGTCAGTCTTTAGAACTTCATAACTTTAAGTACCATATATTATCAGACAGCATTAACTTTGATGAAACTGTGTCAGAAGAGCAATTCAGATAATTACAGTTACAATTTTCAATATTTTCAAATTATGACGATAAGTTTTGTTAATACTGATGGAATTGCTGAATCCTTATTATTTGACAAATCAGATTTGTGAATAAGCTTGTATCCCAATGGCAACAGTGTAGCATATTTAGATCGTCACCAACAATAATGTGAGAATCAACAGCAATTTCAATACGTATATATATATATATATATAAAAGGCAATTTCAATGCTTCGGTACTAACAACAATTGGCATCAAAAATTAAAAAGAGACACAGGCCTATTTAGGCGTGCCATTGATTGACACATGATGTGTATTCGAATTTGATGTCTCTCTTTTTACACCTGATCGAACACTTTTTTGAACCCCAATCACGGTATGTGTCAGCTCATAATTCACCATAAACACTACATACACTTTATCATTACAGAGCATTTTCTTCCATAAAATTTCTTTTAAAACACCAAACCGAGATTCAATAACCCCCTCCTCTAACCCCACCCCACAAAAAAAGAAAAAAAAAACACCGATATTCTAATCAAGAAATCAATGATTATAAATATAGAAATAATAGATACTATAACAAACACAATAATAAAAGAATATGGTGGAAATGATTCAACTACAGAGAAAGATATGGAAAATAAAGAATGTTCTACAGAGTGGCATAAACAGCATATCATTATTCTCCACGGTTCCTAATCATTTAAAAATATTACCAAAAACCATTTGCACACATGTAATAGAAATGTATACAAAATCAGCAATAATTGCAGCGCAAATAGTGAATCTAATTGCTGAGAATCTATACATGTAATACAATAAAGAGCATAAATTAGGATTAGTGGAAATTTATTGTCGATGCATACCCTATATATCTTAAGGTGAATGTCTTCTCTCAGACTTTGATTGGAACAACAGGGTTTAACTGCTAAGATGATGATGCTCCGGATTCAAACAATAACAAGACTGAAAAAAATCGACAATCAATGGAGAGAAGTTCAATGAAATATCTCTATTGCATACAATAAAATACTTGCCATTAATGGAGATCATGTCTCCATATTCCAATAGAACCAATAATTGTTCCATAAAACCATATTAATGACCATTAATCTACTACAACAAAATATTGTGGAGCTTAATTGTCCAGTAAAATTGAAACTTCTAGCATGTGTCAATTAAAAATAAGAAAATGATTAAATAATATCTCTTGGTAAATTAATCAATTACAATAAAATAAAAC
>JAOXJP010079643.1:0-15023 GCA_025762735.1 Platanus orientalis
CATCTAGAGGCCTCTAGAAGGCTTCATGGAGGTGGAGAGGGGTGTGTGGATGAGGGTGAAGGTGGTGGGCCCTCATGCCACATGTTGCGTAGTAATAGGTTTGTGGGGGGAACAAGTGGGGGGGGTGCAAGGCTAGGAGTGGTGGTCCTCAATTGTCATATTCCAAATGGGGGTATAGGGTATAAGGAAAAGATTAGGGCATTTTGGGAAATAAGGATATTTTTGGATATTTCAGGATATTTGGGGATATTTTGATTTTGGATTTTACCCCTTTATTGTCTAAGCTTGCTTTTTGGGTCCTAAGGCTCCTATATTTTTAAGACTTATGAGTTTTTGGTATCTCCTGAACATTCTGGTCGCAGTGCCACTGACAGCATCAGAATCAGGTTTGGGTAAGTGGGTCAAATAGACTTAGAACATTGTCGTGTTGGTCTGTATCACTGAAAGAAATTTACGAAGGCAAAATTGATCTTTGAAGTCTGCATGTAAAAGATAGCCCTTGAGGTTAGTGAGCCACAGGTTTTGATTATGTATGAGTTCGATGGTCGAGCTAAAAGTTGTGCTCCGAGCACTGAATTATCTTACAATGAATACTACCTAGACTCGTGACTGGTTTTTTCTGAGTTTGGATGGAAAGTGTTTACAATTATGGTTGCTTGGGCTCTAGACTTGCAATGCCCTAGGACCTGACAGGTTGAGGATTTAGCCCTTGGTGGATTTTTAAGAGATTTCCAAACAGGGGTCATTTGATCGAGGAGTATGGCCTAGGTTGTCGAAGAATTGAGTTGATAAGTGGTGCAGGGTTTGAGGAAAGGTTCCTCTATTAGGGAATTTATCTAGGACCTTGAAAAAGTGAAGAGAATGAGCCTGACCTTGATGGATTTGGCTCTCTGGAGAGTTTTCGGGAGCTCTTTGAGTGCCCATGACTGATATAGGTGTGTTTGCTGTATTCTGGCGACGGATTACGGTAATTGGGGGGCATTGTGCCCTCTGGGATTTTTCTTGGAAAGATTTAGGGCTCTTGAGAGTATAGACATTGACTAGGTGAATTATTGATTTGTATTAAGCCTTTAGGGTTTTTTTAGAGGTTCAATTTTGGGGAGAAATAATGTGTTTTGAGGATGTGGGGGTAAAATGGTAATTTTTTTACCCTTTCGTACCCCAATATGGGAATATTGATGAGGGTCAGAGAATTCTAAAAAAAATGAGCTCTATAGCCTGTGGTTTAAGTTTTTAGATTTGTAGGGGTAAAATGGTCATTTGCCAGTCTTTCGGGGTTTTACGTTGAAGGTCTTGTAAAAAGTGGTTAAGATCTAGGTGCCTTCTTTGTAGAAAATTTTTGAAAAATTATGGAAAAAATGGGTTCAAATAGGGTTGATTTGACCTTCAAGGGATACAGGGGTAGAAAGGTAATTTTCCAGCCTTTCAATGCTTTAATGTGGGAAGGCTTATGAAGGTTGGAAAATTGAAGTCAAGACGTTCTTGTTGATGTAAAGAAGTTGAAAATTAGAGTTCGATCGGGTCTGATTTGAACTCCTGAGGATGTGGGGGTAAAATGGTAATTTGTCAGCCTTTTGATGCTTCAATGTAGGAAGGCTTATGAAGGTTGACAAATTCAAGGTGTCTTTGTTGATGAGAAGATGTTGGAAAGTGGGGTTTGATTGAGTCTAATTTGGGCTTCTGAAGGTGTATGGGTATGATGGTAATTTGCCAACCTTTCGATGCTTCAATGTGGGAAGGCTTGTGAAGGTTGGAAAGTTGAAGTCAAGGTGTTCTTGTGGATGTAAATAAATTGAAGATTGGAGTTTGATTGGGTCTGATTTGAACTCTTGAGGATATAGGGGTAAAATGGTAATTTGTCAGCCTTTCGATGCTTTGATTTGGGAAGGCTTGTGAAGTTTGACAATTTCAAAATGATGATGGTTTAGAGTATTTTCATTGTATTTGCAACCAGAATGTCATTGAGAATGCCTGCCTATTCAAAGTTCAGGGGTGTCTAGACATTGGGTTTATCCCATGTTGTAATGAAACCATCTGAGCCTTGAGTCAAAATTTGGGTGCTGACAATCATCAATAAGTTAGATCACGAAGGATTCATAAATTTAAATAGATTTTTCAAAGGGTTCACATAATATCAATCAAAGTTCACATGATCTAAAGTTCAATGGAGGAAATCAATCCATATAATTGCTAAGAACAATAATTACTCACCAAATAGGCTTAGATCCAAAGATCACACATGGTTCAATGGCTTAATACAAAGATTTTCAGAATTCACAGAGGATCCAAAGATAAAATCATCAAATCTAAAAGGATCAAGAAGAGAATACATCATATTAATCATAGTGAGCATAATTACTTGCTAAGCAAGCTTCTCTCCTTGTCAATTCTCTTGTCCAAAGCTTCCTCACTTCACTTATTCTGTAAATTTAGCATAGATTAGATGAGAAAGCATTCTAGATTAAAAATCTAATGTCAAAACCTTCAAATTCAAACTTGCTTGGCCTAGATCTAAGAAATTCAAACTTACTTTAGCCTAGGAGAGCAATTCTCCCAATTTTTCCAACTCTCTCTCTCTTATCTCTTCCTCTCTTTGGTGTATTCTAATATATTTTAGGCCAAAATAACATAATGTAGTTGTCATGTACGAAACTACCATCAATAGCAAGATTCCATCTTACAATAGAAAGAAGTCTCATTGTTTTTATTTTTTATTTTTATTTTTAATTTGGTTGTTGGTGACTGCTCGCCCCTTGAGTGCTCGAGGGTCGCATGTGCGACAACTCATGTGGTCTCACGAGTGCTTTGCTTGAGTAGAAGTCCAATTTTAAAAAACTAGCATTTTCGGGTTTCTACCCGCAAATGCTTGCCTCACCTTGCTAGCGCTCCAGGTACCACACCGCGAGCATTCACCTGGATGTGCTAGCAATTGGGGTGGTTTTGGTTCATGGATGTTGTGTTAACCAGGCCCTTCAAGGGCACAGGGCTCTCAACCTATGGTTGGGCACTGTATGAAGGGTTTCTAAGGTTGTCATGGTCTTCTATGGGCCTTGGGTTGGGTCAAATCAATATATTGACAGATACTGACTCTAATTACGTAATGGATGTACGGGGTGTTACATTTGTTGTGAAACCTTTAACAAGAGTACTATTGGTGGTATGTCTCCAAATGTCTAGTGGTGGAACCTTGGGAGAGGCATTATTATGTGGAGGGTAAGTACAAATAGCGTATTAGATAAGGCTTTGAAGACCATTTAGGTTATGGTTACAAGGAAACTTAGTACAAGGTGGGAAACTCGTTTGGAAAGCTAATTCTATTCTACTTCCTTAAGTAGTCGGAAGAATGCTTCCCACGTTTAGGAGGCTTGGTGAAGGGATTGGAAAAACAAGTGAAACTATTTAAGTGAGTGAGAATCTGTAAGAGAAGTAAATAGAAATGTTTGAAGAATTGACTAAGAAGTAATCTAAGAAACAAGATTGTGTTTTATATATATAGCGTAATCCTATGTTATTGGCATTTAGTAATATATTAATTATGGGATTTAGTATTTATTTTGTAGCATAAAATGACTTGGTATTAATTTTATTGTTTATACTATTTTATTTCAATCCAATAAAAAAGATTCAAATCCGATGGTTTTTATACAAGGTCTTCTATAATCTAATTCTATGAAGCTTAGTTATTTGCAAATAATTTTATGTAAGGTAAAATCTAGGGTATGATTAGCCATACTAATAGCAAACGGTATGCATATTGATTTACATGTAATGATTCTTTGTTACTTGTATACTATACTTTTTAAGTTTTTTGTTACTTTATTGAGTTTATCACTTTATTGTATTGTAATTTAAATTATTGATTATAACTTATTGTTATTTTCTTTCTATTAGTAATCAATTCTTATTTTCTTATTTCTATTATTAATCAATTATTGTAATGGTGCACATTTTTTGCTATTTACTTCTTACAGTAATTAATTATTCACCTATTACTTTTATTATATTTCTAACCATGTCCATATTGTTTTTCTATGGTTTGAAGTTACTTTAAAATTACACTTTACTTGTTTCGTTCCAAAGCATTTCCCGATCGCATTATACTCGTTCTCTGAATATTTCTTAATTGTTTTTTGCTTCTCATTTTCCAAGGATTTATTGAGCCCCGGCTTCCTGCTTCTCACTTTCACATTACTTGTCGCTTTGGTAACTATGATTCAGGGTTAGCAGAGAAAAAAAAGGTTGTGATAGCCAGATTTAAATTGGCTATTAAGTTGGAGGTTATCAATCGTTCAATCACTGTTGTGAGGGAGAAAGGGGTTAGAGGAATTAGGACAGCTAACGTTGGACTGAGCAAGAGGAAGTTACCTTGCTAGGAAGAAAGAAATCTTATTTGATTTCCTGTACTCTTGTCCCAAGGATTCATCATAAATGATCAGTTGCATGTTTCTCTCTAGACCGGATCCTCTCCTGCCACTTATGACCTGCTAAGGTCCTAACAGGTGCCAGGACACTATTGGAGGGAAAAAGTGAATTACAATTTTTGAAAAATGCAATTCACTTTTTCCCGCCAATCATCTCCTGCCACCTGTTAGACAGGACCTTGGCAGGTCATAAGTGGCAGGAGAAGATCCGGTCTAACTCTTTTAATATGCCTTTCAAACTCTGAACTTGTTTCAGCTGTAGAGAACTGTTGTAGGAAGAAGTTTTTCTGGTGGAGTTATTAATAAGAGGGGTCTGCAAGTTGATTGAGAGGTCGAGGGGTACAGTAAGAGTAGTTACATTTTGAGTTTTAATGTTGGTTTGAATGCTGCATGTGCAGGCCGTCTTGTGTTTCTCGGTGAAGATAGTGATGACATGCAACCAACACAAATGGAGTTAAAAGGTGTTGGATATTACTGAATAAGAAGTTGGCATGCAGAGATTAAAGATGGTGAGTGGAGAAACTGTCATCAACAAGAAACGCAAATTTCAGATCGGCAAGAAGGGCTGTGGTGGAGGCAGAATGTGATGCCTCATACACTTATATTTTACAGGAGAAATAGTATCATCAGAGACTGATGAAGTTCAGAGTTTAAAAATTCCTTCACAGGTTTTGCATGATCTTCTGATATTAGTATCTTCTTTCCCATCTGGGAAGAAGATGCCCTTAGTGTTTGGATTGGCCATTGGAATGATGCCCCCTATAATGTACTTTCTAGAGTAAGTAAAAGGAATGGGAGAGGGTGATAGAAAAGCTAATTCATTTAATTGTTTGTTTCTAAGCAGTCATTTAGTATTATTATTATTATTTTAATTTTTTTTTGGTGAGTGGGGTTAACATCCGCTTCTTTTTAGTTTTAAGAAGAGAGAATGGTCCTCCAAAAGTCATTCTAGTAGTCATTCCAAACATACCCTTACAACTGAACAACTCAGTTATCTTCTTCTTGTTTCCTTTTTTCATAATACTTTTTTTATCCTTTTCCTGTACTGTACTGTTCTGTGATAAAAATGCCTCTGTAGTGTATATGATGAATTATAAACAGACGTGTTCTTTTGGGGGGTAAAAGGGTCCAAAAATGTGTTCAGTTGAAAAAGTAGGTGGTCAATAAAAGACACCAAATTCAAGAACACATCATGTGTCAATCAATGGCACACCTTTAGAGGTCTGTCTCAAAACAGACTAATCATTCTCCCTACTATTTGTTTATTTTTATTTCTTTTTGGTAGCACATATAACTATTATAATAACAAAATAAATAAAAAGTAAAAATAAGAAGACTAAGAGAGATCCACCTTGAGGGGGGATAACCCTCCTATATATATATATCAAAATATTTACTGTTATTCTAAAATTCCAAACTATCTTAATATAACGAAAAACGTTCTAATGAATGTGATTGATATTTGTTTTTAAATCAAATATTTAATTTCTAATTAATCTATTAGTCCTAGAAAATAGAGATCTTTAGAAGGGTTCAGAGTCTTTCAGACCGAGACAACAAAGATTCAAAGACAGCTTTGGTGCAAAAATGCCTAGGGTTATTTCATCTTGTTTATTCTCTCCCTTACGTGTTACAGTGGTGTATAATATGGTTGGTCCTAATCTAGTTGTGTAAATTCATAGGTTGGTTGATCCTGCTAACATATTTTGTGAACGTTTATTAGATCATCATTAGACCTTGATTGGCTGTATCTTTTCTTCAAGTTCCTTGAAGTATATACCCAATGGCTTTTAGAGATTTCATTGATTGATAATCGAGACTCCATCAATCCCCCCCCCCCGGCCCCCACCCCAAGAAAAAAAAAAAAAAGAAGGGCTTTCATGCGGGCAGTTGGGAAGGTCCAAGCAAGTAAGAATTCAGTGGTGTGGCCTACAATTTAGATAATCCGTTGATATTAGACACATTTTTCTTTGGACCATTGCATACCTTCAATTTGGCTTTCAGTCTTGATAAGATGGTCAGAATCCATTCGAGTTTGAATTTTTGTTTAAAATGGACTGTTTAGATTGATGATTAGATACTGCAAAGATCAGATCTGTACGACGAGCAGCAACTGAAGTCTGGCCCTGAGTAATGGGGTGTCCATTGAGAATCAAGAGATCATAATTCATACATTGTTTAATCCGGGTGCAATCTATTTTATTCGTTACACATTCACAAAAGATCAAACTAGTTTCAGCCCATAAAAAAAGAAGAAGATCAACCTAGCAGAGACCACACAAGGCCCAGCCTGGCTTCTGTGCATAATGTGTGTACAGGGGCCTGTGAACACTCACATCAGCATTGAAAAGTGATAATTTGTGACTTCTGTGCGCAATGTGGTTATCACTTTTCAATGCTGATGTGAATATTCTCAGGCTCCCGCACATGTATTGTACACAGATTTTGCATGCACAGAATCCGGAGTGCACAAGGCCAGAGTTAATCATGATTAAGGTGATGACAGTTCCTTTTTCAAGTTTGAAAGCAGTGGTCTTAGAATTATGGTCTGTGATACCGATAGATCTTGTGTTACAGACTGCACAGGTTTGTAGCCGATCCAGTCAATGAAGTGACAAGTTAAATCCATGCTTTTGGGACTCCAGAGCTAAGTTGCGAGCATTTAGGGTGGGGAGATACTTCAATTTTTGCACAAACAATCTAAGTGTTGGCCATAGCAGTTATCGCTGTTTTTGCATGAAATATTAAGATGGCCACGAGGAGTGAGGATGTATTAGTTACTCAAGTACCCATGCCAATATAAGGTGAGGTTGTTAAAGATATATAGAAACTCAGTAATTATCAATCATACAGGACTAAATGTATGGAGACAAGTATAAGAGATGTATAGTACATCAACAATTATACTCTTCGCCTGGTTTAGAAGCTTAAAACGCTTCATACCACTTTAGTTGAATTCAATTCTGGTCAAGATGCTGCTTAAACCGATTCGACTGTTAATCAGGTTCAAATATGTCAACCTGAGCACCAGAGGAAAATAGCTTATTAGCAAGTACTAGAGTAAAATGCCTAGTTGGGATCATAGTTTAGTCAGGTTCTCAATGAGCAACTGTCCAACCTGAAAGGAGCAATGTGAGAGACAGCGAAAGAAGACAAGACATAACAACAGTTGAAAGGAGCATTGAGACTTGAGAGAGGCACTAAGCCCTTCACGCAAATGAAATTGTGGCAAAACCTACAGCCATCTCTGCTCAATTCCCAACACCTCGTCTACAAATCCAGACCATGACCGTCAATCATTCAACACCAACATTTACATCCCCTCCCATTCTCAAAACAATTCACGGCTAGCATTCCACATTTCTTCTCTTGTGGAATCGGATTGTTGAACCATTCCTGATGTCCGAGGCACTGGCTGAAAATGATCCTCCAACACGGACAAAATTTATACAAAGCTGTCCTCAGACATCTCAATCAATGGGAAGTGAATATATATACCAGGTGGATCGGGAACAGCTATCAATTACAGGAGGAGTTCCTTTATATAATACCAAAGAGATCACATGCCATGGATGCCGAGCTTGCCAAGAAGACACCTAGTAATTTGGCTGTGGACAATCTCATGGAATGGCAGGGTGTTTGGGATCATGAATTTGGCAGGGTTGTCGAGGACCTCCCAAAACAGCATCCAGACTTGAAGGATTGCATGCAAAGGGAAGGTAGAGATCAACAAAGAGGGAAGGCTTTTTTTTTAATGGTAATTTTAAATAAAGATGAAGTTGGAACTGATCCCGATTGACGGTGGTAGAGAAAGAGAGAGAGAGAGAGAGAGAGAGAGCAACTCTATATTGTTAGAATGGCATTCTATTGACATTCATAAACAAACCTAGTACAATATGTATGTTTCAGACCATTTTTAGTGAGTTTGACACCATAGGTAAGTTGTGCAATGCAGGAAAGGTCAATTCTGTCTGACGGCTAAAACTTCTGCAGTGATCCGTGAATATCCCAATATTTGGCTCTCCAACCTTTTAATTCTCAAGCAAAGCTTTCACAGTTATGGATATCTGTAGGCTCTATAGCAGTCAACACATCTTGTTACTGTTTTTCAGATGGCAATGCATCCAAAGAAATATATGCCCTTTCAGTTACATACCAGCAGAAGTGGTTTTACCCCACAATGCATCGAGTCCACTTTGGGGATGGAGATTCCCAATTGCTAATGTGTTCAATCACTGGTGCTCAACAATCTTTTAGCTTGATCCATGAGCATGCTTAATCCTTTTTGCAGTAGGAGACATGAAAAGCTTTCGGACTGAAACAACAGGATCATCTACCTGTCGAAAATTTAGAAGTGCAAACCTGAGGATCTATTTCAGAGGACAGTTCTAGAAAGTGCAGATGATTTACTAAATATATCCATCAGCCCATTACTACATTAACATACCTCGAACATGGATGAAGATGAAGGGGAGCCTGTAAGTATAGGATGAGAAGATTCTTTCCCACGATCTAAAGCATTAAGTATTAGCTGCCATCCAGGCGCTGCACTGCCTGTTGAAACAATCCAAGGGCAAAAATGCCTGTGCTGTCTGATTGGATCAAATTTCATAGCTTGGTCTAAACACATCCGCTTTAGTTCCTTTCCTGCAAGGAGAAGAGAACCAAGGATGTCAACCCTTTATACAACCCAGAATTTCATGGGAATCAGAAAAGTAAGAAAGCACACCAATTTAGTTGCAACCACCGATACAGCATGTACCACCACACAAGGCGGGACAGTAAGGCAATGATTTCATCAACGGAGCTCAGCAGATAGAACACAAAAACTAAATATACACGACTTAGCATGTGCTTCAATACATATCAACCTTGCCCAATTGTAGCTTTTTGGGTAAAAACCAATATCTTAAATGACCCCTTCTTCCACTTACCAGAAATAGGTTTACATGACACAATCATCAATTGATAAAAGCTGAATCTTGAACATTAATCCTTGTCTTCACTGGAAATCTGGGTAGGAGATGCAACTAGAAACTTCTTGAAGCTTTTTTTGTTATCCTAATACTAATAATCTTAGAAGCATGCTCTACTGTGATGGCAAGAGAAGTGAACAGACTGAGCTAAAGAACTGAACCCATGCTTCTCATTGTCAATTCATTCAGGGTTCATCTAATGCATATACCTGAAATTTGCAGTAAAAGACACAAACCTGACTGGATAAGAGTAACAAGTCCTTATAGTTGTTGTTTATGGGTTTGGAAGGAGATGAGCAGAAGAATAAAAAGAACATAAATTTGAATATCCTTCCCATACGATTAGAAGGAAAAAAATGTGATGATGCAATTGAGGGATTTGGTGATATGACTAAGGATATCAAATTCAAATGAAACTTGAGAACATGTAACATGGATGACAGGCATATTGGGAGGAGCTGAAACATTCCCTTTACCAGTAATGGTAGAGAGACTTATCTGCTATCCGAACCTTATCTCAACCAGAACACATCTGATATAATGAAAAAGTAGATGACAACCCGATCATAGGATGTGTAACACCCAAATCAATGAGCCAAGGACGTCTGGGAGGCGCAATGTGAGACGAAGCTAGAGTACCAGAACAGGCAGAGGCATGCTGGGCAGACTTCAACTGTGCTACAAGTCTTTGTAGACCAGAAAATCTATCTCTTCACAAGTGATTTTAAACATGCTTGCAATTTGACCAAATAAAATATCACTGTAGATTACAAAGCTTCACTCCTCAGCACACAAATCACCACAAATAACTTTCATCAAGGCTATAGGCGGCCCAACTTCAAGCACCACTTCTACACACAGCAATACTTGAGCAATCTACCCAAAGCAACCCTTGGTAATCAACCACAGCCCTACACAGAAATCAGCGTACCACATAGCCCTTTTATCAAACACTAGGTGGTCGATGTGGTAAACACCACAGCTGCACAACACGATAGGGTGCAACCCTTAAACCATAAAAAACATATGCAGAGGAGCTCTCAACAGTAAAGACCACAATAACACTCTTTTAGAAAGAAACCAACTTCAACATTGGATGAAACCCTTACTGGAAGCTTCAAATCATTTTAGCAACACAAAACCTTCAACATGACACTATACAACCTTTGAATGCCTCAATATAGGACTCAACAAGCACAAACCACATGGAACAGTCTTCCAATATCAAGAAATCACTCATCCAATGTAGCAACATCGCCAATCATACTTTGCATCACACCCAATTGAGTGTGGCATGCACCGGAAACAAATCAAAGAGCAAAAAATACAGACTATAACCCCACCTTTTGAAAAAGTGACATAACTTGCTCCAATCAAAACCAAACGAAATGATGTTTCTCTTGAATGATTCATATGAAGAAAACAATCAATCCATTTCCAAAATTTGAAGAAAAAATCACAGAACCAAGCTGGAATGAGTAGATTACTCAGATTTGAGTGGAATGCCAAAAAAACCCTAGAAAAAGTCAAAACTCACTCGAATCTACTCCAAATCGAGTGAAACCGCCACCATAAATTTCTAAAAATCAAAACAAACCAGAATCTGAAGTTTCTTACATACCTTGATCTACATGCTAATGTCATCCATACGGATGTTGACGTTAGCAAACTCCATGCACATTGATGTTCTTCAGATGGAAAGACCTTGGGCTGTTTCTAGCTCTAATACTGAGTTAGTTTGTAAAGAAATGTAGAAACTCGGGCGAGGGTTTCATACGAGGAAGGAATAAGCACAAGAATGTATACATATGGGAAAAATGTGTAAGTTTCTCAGACTTATCATATTAGAATTTGTACTCTTAGCATATACCATACCGTATGGTATAGTTATAGAATATAAATACTAGATAACCCCACTTTCACTACATCTATACTCGTTAACACCCCTTCTTTCTTGGGGATCAAGGAGATGAATGTGGCATTACTCCCTTTATCGAGAAAGCCCCTTGAGTGAAAATTCTACACCACGTGCATTAAATCATCCTTTATGGTGTCCTAACATAATTTGTAAAATAGAATTGGAAATCCATTTGAGCCGGGGCCATGTCTCCTTCCATCTGCTATGTCGCCCCTTTAACCTCTTATTCCTTAAGCGGTCTCTCCATCTGCCACACTGCCCCTTTAACCCCTTGTGGAGACTCTTACTATTGCAATGTGTGAAGTTTGATTTGTTGGGTCAGAATCAAGAATTCAACATGAAATCTAACATGGGAAAAAAAATTGACCTGTTTTTAAGAACCGGATCGGATCCAAACCGTATCCGCATATGTATTAGGTTTTGGGATATTTAAATATTTTTGTTCTAGGAATACGTGCGGAGTGAGAGAGAGGTTCTAATTATTGTAAATCGTCTTTGGACGAGTTTTCTTCCTGATAGTGAAAATTTTCTCTACAACTCCGTGGCTTTTTCCTAAACTGGGGTTTTCCATGTAAATATTGTGTTGTGTGCGATTTCTTTCTTCGTTTTGCTTGTTGATTTTATTGCATCTTGTTTCTTCTGTAAGGAAGAATGTAAAACAATCCTAACAATTGGTATCAGAGCGAGGTTTGGTTCGAATGATAGCAATGACAACAACTGTGGAGGAACTTGCACGATTCAGTGTTGAAAAATTTAATGGTATGAACTTTGCTTTTTGGAAGATGCAGATAGAGGATTATCCTCTACCAGAGGATTCTCTATCAAACCCTCGGAAGAAATGGCAAAAAACCAATGTTGATGTCAGATGCAGACTGAGAAGTACTTGATTGTAAAGCCCTATGTACGATTCGTCTTTCGTTATCTTCATCGATAACTTTTAATATTTCTAATGAAAAAACCACAGAAGACTTGATGTCAACCCTTTGTCGAATGTAAGAAAAACCATCAGCTTTCAACAAAGTGTTTCTGATGAAAAGATTATTTAACATGAAAATAACAAAAGACAAAACTGTGGCTAAACATTTGAACGAGTTCAATACAGTTACTAGCCAATTAACCTCGGTTGGCATCAACTTTGATAGTGAGGTTAGAGCTTTGTTGATTCTCTCATCTTTACCAGATAGTTGAGATGGTATGATAATGATTGTCAGTAATTCTTCGGGATCCAGCCCCATGAAGTATGATGACGTGATGAGCGTGATTCTTAGTGAAGAAGTTCATAGGATATCCACATCCTCAGGAGAAGCTTCAGGCAGTGCTTTGAATATGGAAATAAGAAGAAAAACAACTTATAGGATTCAGTATCGGGATAGATCCATGTCAAGAGGCAAATCAAGATTTGGAAAACCTAAGGTAGAATGTTGGAATTGTGAGAAGAAATGACATTTGAAAAATGATTGTAGGGCTCCAAAGAAGAACATGCATGGTACCAACAACAAGGACAAGGAGGCTTCTGCAAATATTATCAAAGTTGTTGAATATGCATTAGTTTTAATATTGGACAACAAGTCAGAATTATGGGTGATTGATTCAGGAGTGTCCTTCTACGCCACATCTAACAAAGAACGTCTCAATAACCATATGCAGGGTGACCTTGTCAAGGTGTTCTGGGAGAAGATTAAACCTAAAATATAGTGGGCAAGAGAGATGTTCTAATTAGTCTACCAAATTGGGGTACATAAATGTTGAATGATGTGTGTCAAATACCCTGTTTGAAAAGAAATTTGATTTTAGTAGACCAGTTCACACGTTCAAGTTACAATATGGTTTTCACAGGAGATTCATGGAAAATCACTAATAGTGTCTTGATTGTAGCTCGCAGAATGAAAGAAGGGACACTCTACCTGACGGGAAACACAACAACCTCTATTTCAGTTACAACTAAGGGTGCAAATTCAAATATCCGACACTGTAGGTTGAAACACTTTGAGTGTAAAGGGAATGAATATTCTCCACTTAAGAGGTTAGTTTCCAGGTTTAAAGGCATTGGACTTCGAGTTTTATGAATACTACATTTATGAAAAACAGAAGAAAGTCAGCTTCACTAAAAATGCAAGAGCAATCAAGGAGCGATTGGAATTAGTTCACACTAACTTATGGGGGTCAGTTCAGGTATCTTATATTGGTGGCTCACATTACTTTGTTACCTTTATTGATGATTCGACTAGGAAATTGTGGGTTTACTTCCTTAAACATAAGTCTGACATGTTTGAGACCTTCAAGAAGTGGAGAGCTACTGCTGAGAATGAAACAAGTTGTAAGCTCAAGTGCCTCAGATCGAACAATCGAGGTGAATATTATAACAAGGAATTTGAAAAGTACTGTGCAGAGAATGAGATCAAGAGAGAGAAAACAGTCCCTAATACACACAAGAAAATGGTGTGACAGAGCGAATGAACCGGACTATTATGGAAAGGGCTAGGAGCATGAGATTACATGTAGGTTTGCCTAAACAATTTTGGGCAGATGATGTAAATACAACAACATATTTATTGAATCGCACTTTTGGATGGACTCCTAGAAAAAGCATAAACAGGAAAGCAGGTAAATCTTAAATACCTAAGAGTGTTTGATTGTATAGCTAATATACATGTTGATGCAGATTAACAGAACAAGGTAGATCCAAAATCTAAAAGGTGTGTTTTCATTGGATACAAGTCAGAAGAATTTGACTACCAGTGCTGAAATGATGAAAACCGAAAAGTCATAATGCTGGAATGATGAAAATTGAAAAGTCATAAGGAACAAAAAGGTATTCAATGAGAAAGTCTTGTATAAAGACAAGGCTATTATTTCAAGCATATAGAAAGAGTTTATGGAATTTGAAGAGATTTCTTATGATAATGTGCAGGCCCTGCAGGGTGTAAATGCGAATGAAGAATCAAATACAGGACATGGGGATCAACAGATACAACCTCAAACACCTACTCCAGAAATAAGGTCATCCAGAACACCTAAACCAACACAACGATTTTCTGTGATGAGTTGGAATGCTAAGAAGCATTAGAAGTGGATTCTCGGACAGAGTGGGAGCATGCAATGGATGAGGATATGAAGTCTCTAATATCCAATCAGACATAGGACTTAGTTTCACTACCAGATAACACAAAGATACTGAGCAACAAATGAATTTTAAGGTTGAAGGATGAGAATGATGGGACTAAAAGATATAAGGCCGGGTTATTGGTTAAAGGATGTCAACAAAGAAGATGAATAGACTATTCCGAATTATTTTATCCAATTGTAAAGATGACAACAATCAAAACAGTGTTGAGTATAGTGAGGACTACATCCCTCCATGGTGATTTAGAGGAGCAAATCTACATGGAGAAGCCATAAGGCTACACTACTGAAGGGAAGTAGAAAATAACGTGCAAGCTGAAAAAAGCTTATACGGGTTAAAGCAAGAACCAAGGCAATAGTATTTAAAGTTTGACAACTTCGTGACAGTAAATGGCTTTAGAAGATGTCATGTGGACCATGGTTTCGAATTTTGTCAAAATATTGAAAATATCGGCGAAATTTCAAAAAAAAATTTGGGGGGCGAAACAAAAATTGGGGAAAAACCAGATTTTCCCATTTTTCGTCGAAGTCCTGATGAAATCTTGCCAAAAGAGTGATATTTTTTTAAATATCGCTGATTAAAAT
>JAOXJP010079654.1:0-12818 GCA_025762735.1 Platanus orientalis
ATATATATATATATATATATATATAAAGAAAGAAAAAGAAGAAGAAGAAGAGAATATTTTCTGTTTTTCATTTTATTTTATTGCTAAATTTGCTATTTTAACTGAATGGAAACAATTACCAAACCTTCACGTGGAGTTGTTGATCGATCACTTGATTAATTTGAAGTTGTTCAAATAAAAAAAATGGCAGTACTGTGGTATTGATGGGATGGGCTAGGCTGGCCTTAGGTCTGCCAGAACCTAGCCCATAGCTGTATTAGCCGGATTTTGATTAGGCCTTGGCCTATTATTAGCCTAAGAAGTTCTGCCAAGCCCATCCATTTTTATGATGCTGGCCTGAGTTAACCCAAGTCTGGTCAATCAGTTCATATTAGGTCGGGCTCACACCCATTTTTAGCCAAGACCATCAGCTAATTTATGTGTAATTAAGCTTAAGACTTATGTTTTAAGCATAATGCATAAATGTCATAATTTGCCAAGCTTTTCTAAATTGTAAGGTTGTATGCTTGTTTTATTTTAGTATAAATGGACCCTTTATGTCCAAAATATCAGGCCCAGGTTCAGCCATATATTTAGTTGGCTAAGAAATAAAGTCGGACCTAGCCCTTTGGGCCTAAAGATGGAGCCCAAGCCCAAAATTATGGCTAGAGTTAACTGAAAAAAGCAGACATCGAAACCAAGCAATCATCCCCCCCCCACTTTTTGCAATCTCTATATCCAAATGCACCCAAAATTGTCCCATATATATGGGACAATTTTGGATTGTTGTGTGTGCTATGAAAGCTAGGTTCTTCATGCGATTGTTGTAACCACCTCCCTAGATTAGTATGCTCTGTTAATCTCCGAGACTAGTATGCTCTTCAGTCTCCACTCCGGTGTACTTCTGCATTAGAAAACTTGGAAGTAACCGAAAAAGTATGCTCTGCAGTTGCCATTCCGGTGGATCTTCTGCATTAGAAAACTGGGCTACACAAAGAACAACAGAACACTAGGACGTGACAAAGAACGAAAAACCCCAAGTCTTCGAATTTTAGGAACATCCCGAGCTAAGGCCAAGGAGTAGCAAAATAGCTCTGATGAGATAGATTCGAGTGACGAAGAGACATTACATTACAACCTATAGAAGCGACCTTCCAATAAAGCTAAGCACAATAAACAAGGATAACCAGAGAACCCACCTTATACCTCATCTTTATGGATATTCCCAGACCCTCCACTTCTTCCTCCTCGCTCAGTAGGACCCCTTCTTTTAAGATGACATCATCATCTAAATTGGATTACCTTTACGAAATAGAATACATTCCTGAAGACTCTAAAGTTCCAGCAACTCATTTTCCTATTGTTAACCCATACTCTATATATTGCAAACCTGAATCCACTTTGAAAAAGAAGATAAAAAAACTCATTGGATCAGACAAACCTACACCTGTGAAGGAGTATGTTTAAGCCTCAAATTTTGCTGCCTATCCCATTATGGCAGATGAACAAGAGCAGTTCTTGCCAATTTAGCTTTCAAGCGATCTCCTCCCATGTTGGCTCAAAGAAGGCTACATCCATCTTCACATCACAACTATCAAGTTAGCCTTGACATTCCATGGCCGAAAAGGGCTCCCAATGGTTTCAAAACTAGCAGTCTTAGACACCAAGTTCAAGCTTTACCCTCATGCATCCTTGGTGACGATTACCTCAATCCTAAATGCAGGAATGGTGTTTGTCACCCTCTTTCCTAACTTCAATATCTCTCTTCAAGATCCACAAGCCATGGATGCCTTAAAAGTCCAAATTCAGAGTACTGGGGCTCCCTAAGTGGCCACATCCATAACAACCACTTTGCATCACTAGATTGCCTATAGAATCCAAAACCACTCATTTGATATCCCATCCCTGACTTTGCCCAAACTTAGGATGCCTTCTTCCTAAAGATCGATGCATCCTTAGTCCCTACTTGCAATTATGTTCCTCTGCAACTCACTACATCCAAACTTTAGGCACTACTTCCTGAAAAATTGATCACTCAGTACGAAAATTTGCATGGTCGCAATGAAGCAATCACAGCCACACAACCTGTCTATACCAGAAAGTTGGATGGATCAATAGAAACAATGTTTCTACCACCATAGTCAGAGGATCCAACAAAACCCCTTCATTTTTGAAGTAATTTTGTTTGAACCATTTGTTCCTTAAATGGCCACTGATCAAATCATGCTACAACAACTCAGACGGGGCCACCAAGTAGTCGAATGCACCTACAAAGAATGTGAGTAAGAATCAATGGAAATATAGTTATAGCTAAAGCAAGAAAGAAGGCTCTATCCAAAAAAGAAAAAAAAGGAAGGAAATCCTAGCAGTATCTCCTCTAGGAAAGTTATGAGAATGGAGATCCAAAAGTTGGTCTCCTTGGAGAACTATCAGGCAAATTTGACTATTATGTCCATTACCCAAAGAAAAACAACAAAAGCCCTGATTCTCTTCCCTCGGACAACTGGAACCATTGGCCATCACCACCTCCTCCACCACCAACCCTTTTTCCATACTACCAAAAGGCCTTATCCTCTTTACACCAGGCTTTTACCACTAGACCCATAGCCCCACAACCTCAAGCTCTTGACTGTTACATGTTTTCCCCAAATTCCTCCAACTATAGTGACCATTTTCTAGCTCTAGAAGAATTTGAACTTCCCCAACAAAACACCAAGCATGTTTGGAAGATAAAAACACCAGCTGGCAAGAATACAGATGGGTCCCCTCGAAAAATCTCTCCTGTAGAAGCATCCCTCATCTGGCAGGTAGAAAAATGCAGTCAAACAGAATCAAGTTCTCACAAAGATACTAGAAAACCAAACTCGGCTAGAGACAACAGTCACAAAGAAGTTATCTTCTCTAGACTCCCTTAACGAGATCTCCGAGTTAAAATCAATGGCCTTAAAGCCGAATTAAGCCATATTGCTAGAATAGTCAAAGCCTACTACCAAACAACAGAGATGATAAGAATCAAAGAGGCAGAAAAGAAACATTTGGAGAATCAATTATGTAGCTTAGAGGCATCCCAACAAACAACAGCTGAAACATCTTCCACAGGAGGAGGCAGATTTCCCTCTTTTAGAAGACCCCAGTCTCAATAGCCCTTCAACCCTTACCACCCTTGCCCTATACCCCTGCTCATGGCTTCCAACCTCTACTAGTCACACCCACAGATCATCATTTATTGTTTCCTAAGTCTTACCACCACATCATCAAGTAACCAAAAAGAGATCCCCTAGCTCTAGAACCATAACATCCACCCAGAAAAGCATCAAACCTCCTAGATCCTACCATTGGAGCATCCTTAAACCTGACCCCATATATTTCCCCTCTAGAACAGATAAATCCAATTACCACTTTTCTATCCCCTCTTACTAAACCTCATACTCCAATTAAATCCAAGATTCAAAACCCATCTCTAGAAACCTCTATCTTGAATTTAAAGCCTTAATGATGGACACAGAAGAACAATCATCCACCTAACCTCATGTAGACCAACCATAAGATGAGGTGGAAACTTTTCATCCCAATCCACCCAGCTAGGCCCCTTCAGCTTTTGACTAAAACATAATTTTCTCCATTGATGATGTTCCTCCTTCCAAATGGAGAGCAAGAATCCTTGAAATCTTTGCCTGGGCATAAGTCCAATTGTAGAAGCCACTAGCAACTGAAGCCTCAGTAATTACCCAAATCACTCCGAGACTGCTTGGCAGACTCAAAGAATGGTGGTTAAATCTAGGTGAATACAGACAACTCCAAGCTCTCCAGAGTCCCACCACCGAGTCATTTCTGGTTTTAATCCATCAAGAGTTTCTGGGTGCCCACTTATATCATACAGATCAACAACCTGAAGAATTCTTTAAAATGAACTGTTGCTCCTACAAAAGAAAAGATCTTGAAAGACACTACAACAATATGTCATCTAGATTTTATGCCATCAATGGCATGGATGTCCCTAATCTTAAACAGGCAACCCTAAACTCTTTGCCTAATCCATTGGGAAATGAAGTAGTAAAATCATGGCCACCAAAAATCTCTCCCTTCAGATAGCAACCTTGGGAGAAATCTACCAAAATGCTCTCCTTGCCCTTGAATTTTTTTGCAATACCCCCAAGTTTCTTAAGCAAATAGAAACCATGGGCAAAAAGATAGGATCAGCCTGCATGGATAAAACCCTATCTATCAAATGCAAAGATGGAAAAACTTGCACTTGCAAAACCTCTAAGAAACACCATTTCAGGAAAATGGTTCCATCAACCTCCACTCGGCCCTTCAAAAAATGTTAATGGTGGAAATTTTTGAAAAGAAAGCAATTCAGAGGAAAAACAATAGACAGATGTTTTGTCTGCAAGAAAAAAGGAAACTTTGCCAAAGACTGCCCCAAGAAGGTTCAAGCCTCCCACCTCCTTCAACAGGCCAAGCCATATGCTGATTTTGATTTCTCAGATATTGAGTCTCAATTTTCTCTAGAAGATGACTACTCTCCAGACTCATTGTTAGCCTTACCATATATATACATATATGATTTCTTCCAAACTAGTCAAATAATATTTTGAAACTCTAATGAAGGACCACACTTAAATGCTGAAATCGTTTATATATCAAATAAGATTTCCACTCTTGTTTTTTTGAAGTTTCATACATCTAATTCAAATGCTCAAGTCTAATGGCTAGGGAGTAGGGAAGCTTGTGATCTTTAGAAGCTAGTGAAGGAGGATCTCTCTCTCTCTCTCTCTCTCTCTTGAAGAACCTCCACCCCACTCAAAAAAAAAAAAAATTATAGAAGTAAAAGTGATTTAAATGTAATTGGAGGCTTGATGGGGACACCTTGCCACTATGTTTGATTGAGAATGATATCTTGCTATGCCTAGTGATTAAGCAGTGTCCATAATCTCTCATTGGATGAAGAAAAAGATGATGATGATTACGGTGCAAGGAAGATAAAAAGAAATATATATATATATATATAATTTTTTTAGGGGAACAACAGTAAGGCAGTGTGGGGCTTGTGTAGGGTCAATTTCTGTATAATTTTTTTTTTTTTGTTGATATGGCAGCATATTCAATCACTGCCTCAAATTTACCTAGTATGTCCCCAATTTTGGATCCCCATCTTAGTCTGGTACATATTATGTCATGCACCTTAATCAAGTTAATAGTTTTATAATCCAATAGATTAGGTCATTTACCAAATTTTAACATACAATTACGGTCATCCCTTAATGTCCCTCTTACGTGTTCTTATGTTAGCTCTCATCATTCAAAATTGTTCTATATCAATCTTTTACTATGGTGTTTTCTTTTATGAGAGTTAGAGTAAAGAACGTGGTTTGTGATTGTTAAAGTAGTGTATACCCTGATAAAGCCGTTCAAGTTTTTCTTTGCTTATTTTTAATTTATAAATGAAATAAATACTTTCTTTTGCACATGTTTATCGTTTATATGTATAGTGCATTCCAACATGTCACAAATGATGATAATATGAAATTCTAAGTGACACTATATGCATCCATTTATGTGCTTATGAATCACATGTGAGTTATGATTGTGGGCATCATGGGTTACTGCAAATCCTTCCGACTTCTTTCCCCACTTTGGTTATTGGCTTAAAAAGGAATGATGAGGGTTTGGAATGTCAGAGGTCTCTCTCTTTCTAGAGAATGCTGTTTGGTGTGTGTTACTAGTTACTGTTGATTATTGTACTTAGGGTTATTGGGAGTTGCCACCAATTCAGATTTTACTAATGGAGTTGGACATCAATTTCCCTCCTTAGGAGAGGGTAATTAGACCCTTAGGTCTAAGCTTTTCAGACTCCTATACCGAGCTAAGTTACTAGAGATTAGGGTAAATTGTTGTAATGTGGTTGGAAATGGTGTTAGACACCCCAAGACACCCACATTTTTAGGATGACTTCTCTTGTACATGTATGCTATATATTGTTTCATTGTGTGTGCATTAGACTATTGTTAATTGAGGTGGTTTGAGAAAATTCTGTGTCCAACAACACATAATCGAGCTTACTATTTCCCCAAAGCCTAATCGTGTATGGGTACTAATTTCCAATCATGATTACACATTTAAGTCTAAATGGGTTTAAACCAGAAGCTTAACTATGCACTAAGGGTTCAAATCAAAGCTGGAGTGGGTCTATTGCATGGTTGTACATTGAAAGTCCAGGTTAGGGGTAAAATGGGTCCAATGCCCACTCATTCCCTAGACTTCCAACACCCAATCATGATTAGGCATTCAAATTTGAATGGGTTTAGACCAGAAGCCTGTGTACTGAGGTTGCAGATCAAAGTTAGAATGGGTCTAATGATTGATTGTGCATTGAATATACATGCTGGGGGAAATAGGTACCATAGTTTTCAGAACAGGACTGGCCATCAAACCGGTTTGACCATTGGTTTAGGTCCAACCAGGTTTGACCATTGGTTTACTACATGATTTAACTGTGGTTTGTTCAATCATAAGTAAAATGTAATATAGTACCAAAAAATAAAATAATTCATAATACATTATAAGGCTTCTGACTGAGTTTCAAATTTTTGACATACCAAAAAATATAGAAAAATACCAAAAAAATAAAACAATTAATGGAAAGTAGGATTGGAATGTGAAAAGACACATTTTTAGTTTTTTTCTTCATAATTTACTAAAAAAATAAAAACCGGTTGGTTTTATTAGAACCAGGTTCTTAAAAAGCCGGCTTATTTTCATCAGTTTTAACTGGTTTTGCCGGTTATATCTAGTTTTTGGAAAATCACGGTTTTAAGTTTTTAGAGAACCGTTTATGGTGCTGGTTCAGGTTTAACTAGGTCAGACCATCTGGTCTGGTCCGGTTCTCAAAACTATGCATCCTACTACATCCCCAGTGAACAAGCAGTACCCTTTTTTTCTGATTTTATAACTATTCGAATAATCTCCTGTCTAAATGGAGAGATATCACGCAAGCAATATATATATGACATAGGGTACTTTGATCTAAACAGGAATTATGGTATAACATAGCATTCTTTTTATGTATATTTACAAGTTTTTATGTAATACGGAATGAAAAGGACGAACGATACTTCTCATAATGAGGACAATATACATGATGAGTAAGAGTGATAAATATACACAAAAAGTATCTGTGAATCTTGGGCTTGGATTATGTGAGAACGAATCTTGTGAGAACTATGAAAACGGCACCAGAGGGGCTAACACATCAGTACCAAAAAGTGATTTGCACTTTTTGGGAGGCACTTATCACTTTTTGGCACTGATGTATCCACACCCTGATGCCGTTTTCACAGTTCGCACAAGATTCGTTCTCACCTAATTTTTAGTGGTGAATCTTTGTAAACATTCCACAGATTGACGCTTTTTCAACAGAGCACTTTTTTTTAGGAAGAGAATCTTCTATGATGAAAATGCCTCTGTAGTGTTTATGGTGAATTATAAACTGACATGTGTTGTTTTCATGGTAAAAATGTCCAAAAAAGTATTCTATTGAAAAGTAGTGGTCAAAAAGAGACATCAAATTCAAAACACATCACGTGTCAATCAATGGCATGCCTATAGATGTCTGTGTCAACAGAGACAATCATTCTCCTGTTTATGCTTTTAACCCTGACACACCACGGCAATATTCTCCTCATGGGCAGTATCATCCAAACTTTGTTTGTGTTATGTAGAAGCCTAGATTTGGATTATACGTAGCAAATAATAGAAGAAGAAATTAATGCAAACAATAAGAACACATAAAGCACAAGACGATTTAACGTGGTTTGGCATAAAGCTTACATCCACGGGCGAAGACGATCAAGAGAGCTTTCACTGTTTAAAACCAGAGATTACAAGAGCATCAACTGTCTCTTCTCTTCACAAAAGCCATTTTATGGTTCCAAAAGAAGAACACCAAAAACCCACATGGGAAACCCTACTTAACATGGGTATAAACAAATAACATAGTTTCCAAAACAAGCGTCTTGGTTCATATCAATTCAAGACACTTTCAAAAATGATTCTCAGCTGAGAGTCGTGTAACCTCAAGTCACCGTCTCAACAAATCTCCACCTTGGCTTGAATTCTACCAATACTACATAATACAGAAAACTCTACTCCCATCTTCTCCACATAACCCTAAAGGGTAACTCTAGTTACTGCGAACACATGTATCTTTGATCACAAGACACAGAATCTGTGACATATACACCACACTCCACCTTAGCTCACATTCCAAAACCACCTTGGAGAAAACCCACATTTGTCCTTCTTAGTGAACTCTGCATCATATGTTCCTGTAACGCACCTCCAACTCGAACCTGAATCACAAATTGTCTGCTATCACTGTAAACAACCATTGGCCTTAAAGAATCACCGCTACACATACCATCGAATCAATTCGGTCCTAACGCCATCTAGCTTGGTCATAACACGGTCAATGCACATGTGTAGCTACCCCAAGCCGACTTTCCTAATCAACTCTAGAGAGGGACTTTAATACGTCATCTCCAATCACAGGAACCTCCTCACCATTATCTACTACTTGAAAACTTGTATCACCTCTCTTTGTTGCATCTGCAAAAGAGACCCTACACCAGCGTTGGTTCTTTCGTGCATCATGTTTTCAACTACCCATCAAGGTCAAAGGAACACCATCAATCACTATATTTCCCATCAAACGATACAAACCATCACCACATTTTTTTCCCTTCATTAGGACCAAACAACCATGTGTGATTTGCATAGCTCAACTTGCAGTTGAATACTTGCAACCCTTGAAGTCTAATCGGCATAAGGATATCAGATTCCTCCTCATCTTTAGAAGATATGTCGCACCACCCAAAGTACAAATCACTTCATCAAACATCTTGATCTTCACAGTCCCAACATTGGTGACGTCAAAAATAAACCTGTCACCCAAAGAAACAAAACATGTCTTCTTCTCTTGGAACGTATCAAAATATTCTTTTATGGAGCAAATATGAATAGGACAACCTGGATCTAATATCCATTCATCATGAGAAAAAATGTTCATACCTTTGGAGATTGTGAGAACATCTCCAATGTACCCATCATGTTCATCTGCCAACGCTGTACTAGGATGATCACCTTTCTTCTTGTCAACACACTCTGGATAATCCCTCCTCATGTGGCCATATTCTTAGCAACGAAAGCATCGCATCTTTCCCTTTCCCCAAAACTTGGATCTAGACTGACCTTTATTACTTCAAAAACCTTTTTCTTTTGTTCTTCCTCCCACAAACAGACTTTTTGTCTGCCACTCACCCTCTTCTCCAAATACCTTCTTCCCCAATTTCCTAGAATGTAAAGATGCATTAACATCCTCCATGGAGATGGTATCATTTACATAGAGTAAGGTCGTAACAAAATGTTCATATGATGCAGGTAAAGAGCACAAAAAAATGATAGTTTGATCCTCATCATCAATCTTAATATCAATATTCTTCAAATCCATAATGATTTTATTAAATTCGTCTAGATGGGCTTTCAAAGACATACCTTCTCTCATCCTTAATGTATAGAATCGTTGTTTCAAATACATGTTTGTGAGAGACTTTGTCATGTACAAGCTCTCCAACTTGAACCACAACCCATCTGTAGACTTCTCTTCTATAACCTCTCACAACACCTCATCTGCTAGGCACAACTGAAGCGCATAGAGTGCCTTGAGGTTAAGTTCCTCCATTTCGTCTTACGATATCGTCACAGGAAGTTTTTTCTTTCCCGTCAAAGCTTTAGCCACTTCTTGTTGAACCAACATTGCACGCATCTTCACACGCCATAAACTAAAGCTATTTTTCCTGTTGAGTTTCTCCACTTCATACCTTGCCACCATATCGAAACACCCCAATCGCAACCTATGGCTCTAATACAAATTTGTTGTGCGAAAGCCTAGATTTGGATTGTACATAGCAAATAATATAAGAAGAAATTAATGCAAACATGAAGAACATAAAAGACGATTTAACGTGGTTCGGCTTAAAGCCTACGTCCACGGGCAAAGACGATCAAAAGAGCTTTCACTACGTAAAACCAGAGATTACAAGAGCATCGGCTACCTCTTCTCTTCACAAAACCTTTTTATGGTTCTAAGAGAAGAGCACCAAAAACCCACATGAGAAACCTTACTTAACATGGGTTTATAAACAAAAAACCTAGTTTCCAAAATAGGCGTATTGGTTCCATATCAATTCAAGACACTTCCAAAAACAATTCTCAGCTGAGAGTCGTGTAACCTTAAGTCAGCTCCTCAACAGCTTGTTTGGAAATAAATTTCTTAGGATACCCAATATGTTCTTACTCTTAGAGATTTGGTCTATAATATTTTCAAAGGACTTTTTGATTCTATTTCTTTAAGCCAGGTTGGAGATTTAAGAGGTTCTTCTTAACATTCTCAACTTTTCCCCTAACTTTCTCCTAATTCCAGCTTCTTTGCACCTGCTCAGAGAACTCAAGGTTAGTAGTCCACGTCCATTCAAATCTTAATGGATGTGGTATAAATTTTATCTCGAGATTAGTATCAAGGATGATAGGATTATGGTCAGACCCAATAGTGGTAAAATTTCAATACACACATTTAGAAAGAGAAACTTCCAATCAGAGTTAATAGCCCCTCTATTAAGTCTTTCATTTATTTGTCTCTGATTTCCTTGTTTATTGATTCAAGTGAAAAGTGGACTGTAGTAGCCCAATTCAATTAAATTTTCCTACTTCAAAATTCTTCTAGCCCTAGACAAATTTCTGGGAGCAATCATGTTGCCTCCCACTTTATCGTCTTTAGACCATAAAAAATTCCAATCGCCAATGCATATCAAATGATTAAAAATTCTCTTTATTTTAGCAATAATGATATCATAAAATTGAAATCTTTTATTACTATCAGGTTCTCCATAGGTGAGCAATCAAGACCAAATTTTGTTAATCAGGGTATCTTGAATTTCAATCTCAATAAACCTAGGACATTTATCAAGAACAACAATGTTCCAATCTTTTCTCAAAGGAATGATTAAACCCCTAGATTGACCAATGGAATCAACATCATCCATATTCAAGTCCTTTCTGAAACAGGATTTCTTCCAAAACTTGCTACCAGCACATTTAGACTCAAACAAGAACACAATATTCAGGTTTTCAGACTTAATCAAGTCACCGGAAGTTATACCTACTAGTGATTGTCCGATTCCCTAAAAGTTTCAAGTGGTAAACCTCATTGACTATGAAGGTGTTGTTCTAAGATAGACACCAGAACCACTTCAGAGACAATTCTATCATTTTTCCCTTAGGAAACCAAACCTCTTTTTTCATCTCTAAATTCTCCTTATTTTCATGTATACGAGAAATAGGGGAGTTAAACCTATCATAAAGGGATCTAACATTAGAGCTAACATAGACAAGTTTCACAAGATAAGTATTTCTAGTATAAGAGCCACTTTATCCCTTGGTTAGTTTATTCTCACTCTTTTTCCTTTTGTTTTTTTTCTTCTAACTCTCTTCTTTCAAAAAACTCTGAGATGGGGATATTATGAAAGTTTTTGTTGGATCATCATCAAAGGTGTCAAAACAGCTTGACACCAAGACTAGATAGAGGAGGGTGTGTCTCTCAAAATTATAGAAAGGTTAAGAATAGTAGCCATAAAACTAATTGAAATAGGATAAGAGAATTCCATTTGACAATCATTTTGGATGCTAATATAATCATTAAGTAAATTTCTACCAGGTATCTTGTTATAGCTACAAAGCTGCTTAATTTAATCTTTTTTATTTAATGATTTTAACACTCAAGAGATTTATTCTAACGTTTGGCCAACCTTCCATGTTGAGCGCATGGAACATCTCAAGGATTGAAAAGGGCAATTTAATTTTGACTCTAACTTTCTCTCTAATTCTATAATAAGAGAAATTAATCCTAGTGTACATTTTTTAGTTTTTTCATAAGCTTTCAGGCAATCATCAAAAAAGTTTTTTTATTATTCATCAACTTTTCTTTGCATGAAAACTAAATGATCACCTTCAATCACAACCCAATGATAAGAAAGAGAGGAAGTAAATCTCAAGGGAATATGACTATGCATAGATAACACATTATATAAATCGAAACTACTATCCTGCATACTTCGTAAGAAATCCCAAAAATACGAATACCATTGATAAAATATAGTACCAAGAAAAAATTAAAATAAGATCATCAAGCAGGAGAAATGAGAAGAAAGTCACATTGAACGCTCTTACCAAGCTTTTTTTTTTCCACACTCTTTTCTGGTTTTTAAACTCCATTGCCATGAACACATTTTGGTAGTAAGGGAGAAAAAAAAGAGATCCATACCTTTGTCTTTAAGATTTGAATATGATGAAATTTGAGTTTAGATAGTACCTCCTCCTTAAGAGGGTGATGTAGCAATTCAGTCAAGTTTACTTTTGTGGGTGAGATAATATCATCATCTAGGACTCTGGGTCTCTTCTTCTCTTCCCCAATCACTCTCTCCTTTTGAGCAAATCAAGAGAATTAACCTTTCTAGATTAAGGCAGATCCTCTTAAATTCTTAGATAGCATGGTTAAAGCAAGATCCTCTTTAGCATATGAAGTATTCATTTTAAAGCTCTTGACAGTTGATTGGTCAGCACCAAAAGTCACACCCGACTCTCCATGTGGATCTCCATTATTCTTCTTTCCCTTGTCATTTTCATCAAAATGAACCCAATAGTCTTTCCTTTTCTTATCTTGATCACCCCCATCCATATTTCCATATGCATAACCATACAACAAATTAGGGGTGATCTCTAGGGGG
>JAOXJP010079665.1:0-15023 GCA_025762735.1 Platanus orientalis
CCTTAGTTATTGTCTAGAGTAACTTTGCAGCAAGGTTCGAAACCCTTTCGTTTTCAGCTAATGTGGCTATTGCATCCAGGTTTCAAAAATTTAATGGCTGACTGGTGAAGCTCTTTTGAGGTTAAGGGTCCCCCTGACTAGAGGTTTTGTTTAAAGTTGAAGCTTCTTCGGGATAGATTGCAGGGGTGGAATCGGGAGGTTTTCGAAAATGTAAAAAGACAAAGACTCCATTCTCAATGAGATTAATCTCCTGGATGCTAAGGAGGAGATAAAAAGGCTATCAGAGGAGGAAATGACAACATGTATCTCTTTGGAAGGTGACTTTGAGAGAACCTCGTTGACGGAAGAGGTGATGTGGCGGCAAAAATCTCGAATTAAGTGGTTGAAAGAAGGCGACAGGAATACCAGGTTCTTCCACAAGATGGCATGCAGTCATCGTAGCTCTAATGGCATCAACTAGTTATTAGTGGGGGAGGCTTGGGAGGACAAACCAAAGTTTATTAGCTCACATATAGTCCATTATTTTCGCCACTTGTATTCTGAGGACTGGGGAGTGCAGCCGAGGGTAGAGGGTATCTCATTCCCTTGTATTTCTGATCAACAAATGCTTTGGCTAGAGCGCCCATTTGAAGATGAGGTAAAAGGTGTCATTTGCATGTTGGAAGGAGACAAGGCCCCAAGTCCGGATGGTTTCCCTATTTCCTTTTATAAAGAGTGTTGGGAGACTCTAAAAGCATACCTAATGGAGGTTGCTGGGGATTTTTATGAGAGGGGTTTCTTGGATAGATGAAGCAATGCCACTTTCATCTCATTGATCCCAAAAAAAAGACGGGGCAAGCTGTCCGACGGATTTCAGACCAATTAATCTTGTGGGAAGCACTTATAAGATTATCTCTAAATGCCTTGTCGTGCGGCTTAAGTTAATCCTTCTATCATTTCGAAAGAGCAAGGGGCCTTTTTGTCCAGAAGATCCATTCCTGACGGTTTCCTTTGTGCCAGTGAATGTATTGATGACAGGATTAGAAGTGAGGTTCCTGTGGTGATCTACAAATTAGATATGGAGAAAATGTATGATCACGTCAACTGGGATTTCCTCTATTATATCCTGGGGAGATTTGGTTTTGGGCGACATTGGAGGGATTGGATGTGGAAATGTTTTAGTTCAGTATCCTTTTCAGTTTTGGTCAATGGCATCCCCACTCATACTTTCGAAGCTTCTAGGGGTTTGAGACAAGGTGACCCGCTTTCCCCTCTCCTTTTTCTTTTGGTGGCTGAAACTTTGGGGGCTATGGTGTCTAAGGCGTCGTAGGGGGGGCTGATTGATGGCTTCAAAGTGGGGAGGGAGGAGGTGATGGTTTCCCATTTATAGTATGTGGATGATACTCTCATTCTTTGTAGTAATCATCAAATGCATATTCGTTTTCTGAGAAGTGTTGCGTTGTTTTGAGGCGGTGTCAAGTTTGAGGATGAATCTGTGCAAGAGTCATCTCATGGGGATTGGTGAGGTGTCAAATCTTGAGGTGTTGAGAGCTGATCTTAGGTGCCAAGTGGGTGCTCTCCCTATTCGCTACTTGGGGCTCCCTTTGAGAACTTGTTTTAAGATTAGGAGTGCCTGGGATCCGGTGGTGGACAGGATGCGAAAGAAACTTGCTAGTTGGAAAGCTCATTATCTTTCTCAAGGTGGGAGAGTCAAATTAATTAAGATTGCATTAGCTAGCATTCTAGTGTACTTCTTGTCCCTCTTATTCCTACACAAGTGGCTCTTCAACTGGAGAAGCTTCAAAGGGATTTCTTGTGGAAAGGGGGCGGTAATGACAAGGGACTCCATCTAGTGGTCTGGGACCGAGTATGCTCTCCTAAATCTAAAGGGGGCTTGAGTTTGTGTAGTATGGAAGTGATCAATAAGGCTCTCCTTTGTAAATGGTTGTGGAGGTTTGGGAGGGAAGTGAATAGTATTTGGAGGAAGGTTGTCGTCTCTCGTCATGGTGTTCTTCCTAATGGGGACCCTTGCCCTATCCGTGGTTCTTATGGTCTTAGCCCTTAGAAGGGCATTATGCGGTTGTTTGGTGATTTTGAAAGCGGGTTGAGGATCGAGATGGGAAATGGTTCGAAAACCAAAATTTGGAAGGATAACTAGTGTGATGAGAATTCGCTTCAAAGGGTGTACCCTTCAATATTCTCTTTAGCAGTCGACCCTAATGTTCTTGTTCAGGATTATTTGGATTTTTGCTCTAATCCTCCTTCTTGATATCCTATTCTTAGGAGACAAGTGTTTGATTGGGAAGTTCAGGACATTTTAGCCCTCCTTGCCAAGCTCAAATCGGTAGATCTAAAATCTGAAGATGATGACAAGAAAGTATGGGCAACATCTCCTGATGGTCTTTTCAGTGTGTGATTCTGTGCCCTTTTCTTTGGTAGACATGTAGACATCCTAACCCCGTGAAAAGTCATTTGGTAGCCCCCGGTTCCCCTAAAGGTTCAATTTTTTATGTGGATAGCTTCTTTAGGCAGAATTCAGACGATTAACTTGCTTAGAAGGAAGGACATTTTTTGATAAATCACTGTTGTCTTTGCAAGGCGGATGGGGAGTCTGCATCTCACACTTTAGTGCATTGCCCCTTTGCTTGGGAGGTTTGGTTTGGAATCCTTAGGGACTTTAGGATGAGGTGGGTTATCCCGACAGATTTGTATTCCCTTCTTCTTTCTTGGAAAGACAATGCATTTTCAACAAGAGGAAAACGGATTTGGAGCCTGGTTCCTACGACGGTGTGTTAGTCTATATTGTTGGAAAAAAATAGAAGGATTTTCGAGAGGTATGCGGAGCCTTCTTTTAGAGTCTACCAAAGGGTTAAAGATTTCATTCTCTTATGGGTCACTCAATGTAAAGATTGTGATCTTTTATCGCCGTCTGTTATCAAGAGAGATTGGGAGGAGATAATTGGGTGCCACCCGTGGTAGTATCTTAGTTTGAGTTGTTTCTTGTGTTGGGTTGGTTGTTTTTGTTTGTAAGTTTCTCATTCTTTGGGATGCCTTGTCCCCGTTTTCAATTAAGTTTTTTCATTTATTAAAAAAAAAAGGTTTTGGTGTCTTTAGAATGGTTATTCAATTAACTTTCGAACAAGACCAAGATTGTGCAAATCCGAGGTGATTTGGGAAAGTTATGACCAAATTACTAAAAGGGTATCAATAGGTGACAAGAATTGTGTTTTAACTTAACAAGTCTTCAGGACCTTCATATACAACAACAAAAGAGTATATTTAAAGAGTTTAGAACCATTACGAGAGGGATTGCAAAATGTCTCATTACCTTGAGGAATGATGCACAGTATTTGAGGAAATGCTAGATGAATGAACTTCAGAAGATGTGCCAGATCAAGAAACTAAAGATGATGAGCCCAATGAATTTTTGATGGAGCTTCATGCTGAACTACCATTCAAGGCAAAAAAGAAGGCCAAAGAGGAAGACATGACTACAATAAAAGATGACATAGAAGTTATTGATGAGGTTGGTGATGAGCTGGACAATAAAGACAACAAAGGGCTTGCCGATGAACCAGCCTTGCTTGTTGAACAATGTGATGTTATTACCCCAAAATTTAAAGAAAAGGGAGATGGGAACAATGTTTGGTATTATGCAGAACAAGCTATTATTCACATTATGGGGGCTAACTATTCACTTCTCCCAGCCAAGGTGTTTTTATCAACTGCCACCACAACATATTAAGGAAGAAAGTGTTGCTGATTTCATAAATATGTCCATCACCACTAAGGTCGTGATCAGGCAAGAGAAAATCTTCTTCAATAAATTCATGGTCAAACTTTTTCCCACCAAAGGAGCATCAAGAAGAAACTGGATGATCATGGAGAATCAAGTGGGGTCTACTGGGAGTTATATTTTTAGGTTTGGTTTTTATATATTTATAGTTGTAATCCTGTAACTTTCTTTTAGCCCAAATTTTCCAAGGTCAATACTTTTCCTTTTGGAGAAGTTTTGGTGTCTTTAGAAGAGTTATTCAGTTACCTTTCAAATGAGACCAAGATTGCACAAATCCGAGGTGATTTGAGAAAGTTATGACCAACTGATTGAAGGGGTATTAGTAGGTGACGGGAATAGTGTTTTTTAGTAGGTTATTTTATTTTAAAGTTTAGCAACTAAAAGGGGTTACTAGTATATCCCTAATAAGGTCAAGTTATCTTTAGGGTTATTAGGGTTAGATTCTTTAACAACTAAAGAATATTTGTTTCTTTTTTTAGAATCTTGTTGTAATTTTTTTTTATAAAAGGGGTCATATCCTAATGAACTGAACAGAGTTGATTGAATTGAAATTTCTCCCTTGTGTGTAATTTTTTGAGGCCAAGCCTCCCATATCTTCTTCTTGGTTGAGGCTGGGCTCCTATATCTTCTTTTAGGTTTAGACTGGGCCTCCCAAAATCCCTTTATTTTTCTTCTTTATCTCTTCTACTTTTTAGACTTCTTTATTCATAAAGCAAGCATCCAATGAATTTTGCTACACCGTAAATCATCCATATGGAAATAAGATAAATCTTTATTGAAGTTCAAAGTTCTTTTTTCTTGTCTTGATAATTTCTGTATGCTTATTGGTTGAGTTTTCTAAATCTGACCAAACCCAAGTTTTGCTTGTTTTATATATTTTTACTAATCCATTTGTGCTCAAATTTGAAGGGTTAAATATTCATTCATAACCCTATAATCTTGCAAAGTTTCACCTTAATCTGAGAAGCCTAACCCTATTTTTTGTGGTGCTTAATTTTGTCCAGTAACTAGAACTTCTAGATTTTATCTTTCTTTAATATGTTTAATTCATATTTTGAGGATTACTTCTAGCCTATTTGGATCTTGTTTAGATTCCTCTTGGGCCCATAACCCATAGGGTTTTTGGGCCCTAGACTCATCCTGCATCAAAAGTATACTGGGATAGTTGCAAGGGTCGCTTTGATTATTCTAGTTCCATATTTGATTTCTTTTATGGGAAAGCCCAAGTATGTCACTGTAATTTTCTCTTACATCCTAAGCTTCCTACAATCATTTCAGTATTAAACATGATGCCACCTTAGAATACATCTTATTAGCCGAATTTGTCTTTGAAAATCTTTACAAAGGATCAATGTATTATCTATCTGCAAATTGGAGGTGAAACAACTAGGCCACCACCCCCAACATTGAAACCTTTAATTAGACCCTTTTCACTAGCTCTTGTCAAAAAACACCATTTCTTCTCCAACCTTCAGTCTGGATATGCTGTTGATGATCCCCCTGCAACTAGCTATTCTATGAAAGAATTTAGTATTGTTGTCCCTTTCCTTAAGCCATTGAATGTAGGACTTGCCTCCAATTTAACTTCTTCCATTTTCAGCACCCTTCTTGTGGCTTTACCCTCTCCCTTACCTCCTCCTCTACTTCCTTTCTAATTCTGGCTTTTTTTAATATTTTAATTTTCTTGTTTTCCACACAACCGAAACCTCCTTATTCCACCCATTTAACTTCTCCTTCAACAATCTCAATTTCAGCCTAAATTTATTTCCTGGTCTTCCTTCGACCCTAAAAGACTGCCACTACTCCTTGCATGAGCTACATTTTCAGAAACTCGAACAGCTTTGGCCCTGAACCATTATCTCCCTCTTCCATCTTTATTGGAAAATGTTCCGAAGCACACTGGGAAAAGGTCTCAACCACAAATGGAGAAAAACACTCCTAGCCAATTGTGGTTAGAAATTGATCTAGTTTACTGAAGCTTGGCCTATTCTGAAACTTGGACCAAATAAATTTGGTGCCATTGATAGGGAGATCTTAAAGATAATCCTGAACCACAAAGTCACAACACAAGTCCATGCCCATAGTCTTCCCACTTTTCTTGCTTCTTTCATCAGAGAATCTGACCTTCATGCAAGTATAGTTGCCGGAGAATGAAGCAGTTCACAAGACATGTTTGGATGAGAAGCAGTATATGTGACAAGGTGAATGAACATGAAGTACTGAAATCCATTGAATCAATTGGCATTATGGCAACCCTAGAAATTTTGTTAGAAAAGTCTATTAACAGTAAACTAACCAACTCTCCCAAAACCTAAAGGTGTTAGGAGAGACAAATTAATATGCTTCAACACCCCTCCTCAGGAGGAACACTGTTCTCTCCCAGAAACACACTTGGAGAGCCAGGTGCAAGTCCACACAACGCGTATACATGCGCGCACACTACATCCGGGAAAATACTTTCACTGGGATTCAAACTCATGACCTGGTTTGGCTTTGATGCCATGTTAACAGTAAACTACCCAACTCTCCCAAAACCTTAAGGTGATAGGAGAGAGACAAATTAATATACTTTCACAAAGTCATCCTTTGCTGGTGTTTATTGATCTTTTCTGTTGTTTTGATTATGTGTATATCTCCACCTTTATCTTATGTATTATGCTCATTTTCTCTGTTACGTCTTGGATAGCGGTATATCTATTTATATGGGGAAGGGGGCACTTTTGCTTAGGGAACACCTCAGGAGAATAGGTGAACGATTATTCTTGTTCCATGGGGAAACTAATTCTATCGATATGATGTAGACCTTGGATGCTCATAATTTGGGACGACTTGGGATTAGTTGACTTCTTCATTGTAGGTGATATGATTGTCATTTGCAGTGGAGTGAGTTTTGAGTCATGGGAGTGGTACCTCACATCTAGATACTTGTGTGTGTGTGTCTAATATTAATCGAGTCCTTCATGAGTAACACTTTAGGAACACTTAGCTTCAATGATCTGGTGTCGTATATCCACACTTATAAACTATCAAATGAAATGAAGAATGGATATTGAATAGTGCCGGCCCAAACTAGCTGGGATTTTTGGGGTTACCTTGCAGCCCTTTCCCCTTTGCTCATCCAAGAAGGAAGCTCATCCACCTTCGTGATAGTATGCCTTTTGCGAATAACACAGACGAAGGAGCTCAACAAATGTGACCAGGCTTCTCATCTCATGGAAGAAACTTTGACTTGAAGTTTCTGATGAATCTTCAAATGGATGGGAGCTCTGTTTTGTTTCATCGAAAAGTGATCTCTTATATCATATCTAGGTCAGCTGGGTGTTGAAGAAGTTTGGCTAGAAAATTGTAAAGATGCCAAAGTATGATTCCTGTGATTGACATGGTGCTTAGGCAGAGTACATTTGGTTTGTGATGAGATCCATCTAAATATTTAAATTATGCAGTATACTATTAGGGGAAATTTGTCTTAATATAACATTTATTTATCTGCTATATAAAGTGGTAATTTTCAAAAATGGTTTTTGCAACAATGTGGACTAATTTTTTGCAATAGAAATCATAAATAGATGATACATAGCTTGAATTTTGGAGTTGGTAGACAGATATTAGAGTGGACTTCCTTTTTGCAATAGAAATCATAAATAGATGATACATAGCTGTGTTTTGGAATTGGTAGACAGATATTAGAGTGGACTTCCTTTTTGCAATAGAAATCATAAATAGATGATACATAGCTTGAATTTTGGAGTTGGTAGACAGATATTAGACTCTTACGTGTTTAAAGGGGGTTTATGACTGAAAAAAAGGGGTTACTTGTGTGAGTTTTATTGGATATAGGGACCCATGAGCAATTTTGCTCTTCTTCTTTTTTGGTATATTTCTTGTTGATGTTGATTGATTGAAAATACTGATAAAAACACATTCCTGAACACCCATACCTTTTGGGGATGTGTTTAGTCAATTTTAAGGATTGAGAGAAAGAAAGAAAAAAAAAACCCTAAATAGAATATAAACCCATCATGTTTCTATTGTGGAATCTTTTGTCATAATTGTTAGCTTCGGTGAGAAATTAGAGTTTTCTCTCTCCTTTTTCCGAAGACTAGAAAAGGCAATCTAGGTTGAGCATCTGGTGGAAACCTGAGATCTTTGACATTTAAGATAGATCTGGAGTTATTTTACTTTCTCCTCTCCTATTTCACATCATCAAAGCATCAAGTATGAGAAGTATTTTAATATTATTACACTATTTTGATAAAAAAAAAAAAAACATGTTGATCCTAGAGTTTTTACGCTAGCATGATATTTGAAGTATTTCACATCATCAAAGCATCAAGTATGAGAAGTATTTTAATATTATTACACTATTTTGAAAAAAAAAAATACATGTTGATGATGCTAGAGTTTTTACACTAGCATGATATTTGAATTGTTAACGTGTTTTTTTTCTGCTATAATAAATATGCAGAGGGGACTACTGCTTGTGGCATGCTTACAGAGGAAGACAGGGCTGAACAGTCCGGGTCTGAATCGCAGCCTGGCACTATATGTAAGGCTCATAATAAAATGTGTGATCTCCAATTACAAGCGAGGACCTGCTCTTTAGCAGCCATGGATTGTGATATCTGCTGCAGTGAACCCGGTTTTTGTCATGATTGTTGTTGTATACTCTGTTGTAAGACTATTGATTGGACCTACGGTGGTTATAGTTGTATTAGATGTGAAGCAAGGGTGAATGAAAATTATATTTGTGGGCATGTTGCACACATGGACTGTGCTCTCCGTTCATACATGGCTGGGACAGTTGGAGGAAGTATTGGGTTAGATGTCGAATATTATTGTAGACGCTGTGATAAGAGGACGGATCTCATTTCACATGTTACAAGGCTTTTACAGACTTGTGAATCTCTCGACTCTCGGGATGACATTGAGAAAGTTTTGAACATCGGTTTTTGCATTCTGCGTGGTTCACAACGTGCTAATGCAAAGAGGTTGCTGAATCGCATGGAGTTGGCTATGACAAAGGTAAGTTGATCTGATGTAGGTGTAATTTCATCAATGATGGATTCTTTTCTGAAGTCATCTTTGTCTCATTTTATGTTTCCTCAACTAGTGGCATGACTTTCTGATACTTACATCAGCTTAAACGTGGAAATTATATTGAGGAAATTCAAAAGGTGGAAGACAACACCTCGGCTGTGTCCACAGGTTAGTTTGCATCTAAACCAAATCCCATCCTTAAGATCTTGCCTTGCAATCATTGTTTTAACTATCAACACATTACTTAATATTTCCACAAAATGTTGCTGTTTCCATGAGTACTAACATATGCTAACCTGTAGATACACTCTTAGACCAAACATATGCAAGCCATGGTTCAGTCAACATGTAAGAAAATGTCAACCAAGTAATAACCTTTTGCTCTATCAAAAAAAAAAAAAAAAAGTAATAATCTTTCGATGCCCAAGCTTTTAATGTTTCTTTCTTCCATTTTTTCATAACTAGGCCTATTCTTTCGAGTTTGGTTACAAAATGATTCAAATTCATGCATTAAGTACAAGGTATTAACCATGGCTCCGTGCCCTTTTTTGTTTCACTTCCACTTAAAGAATAAACAAGTATGATTACATCTTCATATTTTTTGTTGACTTTTATTTGATTTCATGTTCAATTAAAAAAAAAGTTTCTGACACCTAAAATTGAGTACTTTTGTTCATCTACTTTGTATACCTCACTTGATATGGTACGGTAATACTGAAATATCTTCTTTTAGCATTTCTTGACATATCAATGAATACTTAACAAAGATTTTGACGTGTTTTTAATTTTTCACAAGTTTTACCATATTTGGAAATGACATGTTTCTTAATTTTTAAGTGACCTGCATTTCCACTGACATCGAGCTTTTAAATTTTGCTTGCAGTACACATCACTCAAATTGTACCTTTTTTTTTTTTTGATATACCTACACACACACAGGGGAACTCTACAGTTGACACCAAAAGTGATGCGGGCAACTTAAAGAAACTCTTGTATATGCCACCACACAAGAGATCAAGGTTCAAGACTTGTTAATTAGGATATTTTAGGGGCTGGGGTTACTCTTGTAATAAGGCCTTTGTGCCATGGGTAGTTTGGGTTTTCTTAAACAAATGGTGTTGTTGTAATAAGGCAAAATTGCCAAGGGTATTTTAGGGATTTCAAGGGTTGGTCAACAACTGGTGTTTCTTGTCCTCATTTGGGCCTCAAAGTCAACTAGTGGGGCCTACAATAGGTCTAGTCGACAGCTCCTTCTTTGAGTAGGTTTTGGTAGTTTATTTAAGTAGTTTTAGTTGTTAGGAAAGTCTAGGCCTCAAGTTTAGGACTTTCTATTTTAGTTCCTTGCTATTTTCTAGTGTTTGTGGGCCTATATATGGGGCTACACGTTTTTGTAATCAGTAGACATGGAATATTGAATTTGAAAATTTGGTTTTGTTCCCTCTCTTCTCTCCCATGGTATAGCTGTGTGGTATCTCTAGGGTTGATCCCTAGCCTTCACTTCTTCTTCCCTCTCCTTGCTTCTTCTTGTTCCTACTTCATCCTTCTCTTCTCTTTCTCCCTCTTATTGTCCTATCTCCATCTCCCTGTTTGCTGCTGCTATAACAGTCCCACTCCTTGGACTGAAACCTCATAAAGATTTAACAATTGAAGCTGCTGGAGATCAAGGGTCTGCAGAGCTAGTCCTACCTACACTGCCGAATACTCTAGACTCGGGCCCTGTTCAAATCGCCCTATATAAACACAGGTGATTCAGAATTGTTTAGTGGGGCTTCTATTCATATATCAGTAGACTATTTATAGACTTATATTTCTCTTAGCAATCTTTCTGATCTGCTGTGTTCGAAGTGCTCAATTTGAAACCTTAAATTCCTCTTAGCAATCTTTCTGATCCGCTGTGTTCTAAGGGCTCAATTTGAAACCTTAAACTTCATTCTTTAAAAAATTCTGGGTTGTGTTTCTCTTGAAATCGTCCCGCCCTAGAGAAGCCTTTTGGCTGCTCTCTTTCTAGGGTTTTCTTCCCCAATCTATCAACCTTCTAACCCCTCAAAATTCTTTTGTATTCTTCCCTTAGTCTTCTAAGTTCTTGATCAAGAAACCCTCATCTGTTCTAGGTGATTTTGTTAAAGAGTGACTGCAGACTGTTCTTTTTATATTTGTCATATAATTTCTCTTCAGAGTAACGTGAAATTTTGCATTGCATGGATGTAAAATTTCATAAACTTCCGTTGAGTTTGCAGGGGTATTTTGGTAATTTTATCAATCTGCCCAGATTTTCTAGAAACCTAATCAGTCCCCTCTTCTTCTATTTTTCTCCTTTCCCTCCTCTATTCTCTCTGATTTCTTCTAGTCTGATTCCTTTTCCTAAATTTATCCTAAAGTTAAAGTTACTTGGGTGTGTTCATAATTGGTTCTAAATAATCTATTTCTGTCTCTGCTTCCGCAAAATTATTTTGGGCCCCATATCAGTAGGATAATACATTCCTATGCTGCTTACATCATGTTTTGTATCAGAGCTTATCATCTTACGTCAAAAAGTGATCACAACTTTTGGTGCAGCTGAGGGCCCTCATATACTCACACACACATACCCACCCCACCACTGTGGCACTAAACACACACCTAAGGCTTTGCTTTTTTTAATATACTTGCACACACACACACACAACTCAGATTGTACTGTTATTCATGTTGTTTTATTCATCTGGCCTTGTCTTTAATGTAAAAATAGAAACATTCAAATAGCACATATTATATGAGGAGCTTAAAAAGAAAAAAAAATCTGTTTAAATAAAGGCATCTTAACAACAGAGCTATCTTTTAGAAGATACACCCTCCAATATATTTGTCAACCCATACACTTCAAACACTTAAAAAATCCTCTTATCTTTTCAATATTTCGCTCTGGTAAGCCGTCAAATTTAATCAATCCATTTGCTTTTAACATGGGTGAGAGATCTCAATCTTGAAAATACTACAACCTTGTTAGGGACACTGGAAGTTGCCAATGATCAAGACCTTCTGGATTTCAGCACAGGCTCAGAACTCCCTCTCGAACTTGATAACCTACAGAGAAGAAATCATCAGCCTGTATTCATAACTTCGGATTATCGGATCGCATCTGTGAAACTCGAGAATGAGATTGATCAGGTCCTCCAATCATTGAGGAAATCACAGGAATCTGAATATAGATCTGCAGAGGAAAGGCTTTATGCTCAAAGAGATTTCCTTCTTGGTTTGTATCAACAACTCGACATGGAGAGGTCTGAACTAGCAAAACACACATCGCCAACCACCGACAGTGACTCTGATGCTCTACTCACCAATGTCTTGGACAGAGTGAATCAGATAAAGAGGGAGGTCTCCAAACTTAGAAAGATGGAGGAAGTAGCCAAAGGATTTGGAAGGGTTTCTAAAGGTATTCTAAATGAGCACTTTGGTTTAGAAAATGAAGATTAAAATTGACAATCTATGAAACTTCAATGAGTTTGTCCCTGTGGGCTGTCTTTTTTTTGTGTTGGCTATGTTAGTTGTTGTATTAGAGTTTTCTTTGTCATGCACTCTCTACCTATGTAAGTTGAAGTCAGCAACACCACTTGATGGTTTCATGAGGCATCATAATACACAAGACTTGCAGATTTCATGAGTGGATCTGCATGCATGATGTTGAGGATTTGATCGATTTAACCCGTATATTTGAACAGATGGTTAGAGCAAAGTAATGAATTTCCATTTATTTTTACTGGTTCTGAAAATAATTACTACAATTTAAAAAATATATAGCTTAAAATTGCTCACAGAATGGGGAAAGAATAGAGGAAAAATCCATGAGTCAGCTAAAGTTATTATTTACTCACCCCAGCCAATGAGGTACGTAAGACACCCAGTATTATGGTTGAGTTTCGGTGTCTTGATACTTAGCCTTGTTCATTTACCTATTTCAAGAGTCAGGAGCGTGGATCAGTGAAAGGATGAAATTTTCATTCATCCTCTTATTAAGTTGCAGCACATGAATACTACTCTCTCTCTCTCTCTCTCTCTCTCTCTCTCTGTAAAGAGTGAGCTCAATTTCATTCAACAGATTTTTCCTCAAAATTACAAATATCCATTGTTAGAATGGAGTTTATCCTTTTAGGGAAGGGTGTATCATCCCACTTTAGAGAAATTCGTTCCGTAGCTGCTAAGGCTGCCATATTATGGGCTGCTTTGTTGTAGTTTCTTGGAACAAATGAAATGGTCACCCAAGGAAGGAGAAGAATTATACGATGGCAATCCAAGATAATGTTCCAAATTCTCCAGGGAACATGAACCTAATGATCATTGAGAAGATGCACTATTGAGTTGTTATCACCTTCAATGTGGATGGAAGATCTTGGAAAGTCTTGAGCCAACATGAGACCAACTGACCAAGTAGAAAGCTGTTGCTTCTGCTTCTTTTGGAGTATGTGGTGGAAGTTCTTTTGTTTCACTCTCAATGAAAAAGCCATAATGATATCTAACTACTGCTGCAGATGCATAATGATTTCCTGTTGCTTCATCTACATTGATCTTTAAAGTGGGGTCTAGCAATTTGGATGACATGTTCTTGAACTTCCTGATAGCTCACTAAGGGAATCATCTAATAGATCTTGCTCCATATTATATGCCATAGTTAACTGAGTTACATGAGATATGATGGCTTCTGCAGATACTGGTTTATGCTCGAATACTAGTTTGTTACGGGCCTTCCAAATGCACCATAAAATTATCGTTCCTTAATAGATCGTCTTGAAAGACAGAGGAGATGATAACCAATCTCAAATCCATTCCTGAAAAGCCTTGTTGCATTCTCGAGTTCTAATCTTGAGAGGAGATCCAAACCATACTACTTGGGCCATCTCTCTCTCTCTCTCTCTCTCTCTCTCTCTCTCTCACACACACACACACACACACACACACACAAATACCCCAACAACAATGGATGGAGACGGCAATGGGGGACTAGGGGCTGAATTGAAACATAGTGTGGTAGAGGCAACTTTAACCCATTGGTATACTGAACTAACTATGATTCACGGTTGACTATACCCATTATATGAAAAAGGAAAAAAAAAAGAAGAAGAGTGGATTACACTTAAATATTAAAAAAGCTGATATTTTTTTAGTTGTTCGGTCTCAGACAGCTTCCTATAACTTTTTTTTTGTAAGCCCACTTGGGCCTGTTGCTGCCACATAGGATGAACCCATGCTAACACTGGTGAGGAGGGACAAGCATCAATCCAATCCATTGAGGATGCTACCCAGGGGACTTGAAACCCCGACCTCTTCCTTAGAAAGACCATACCACAACCATCTCACCTGGAGAAGGATTGGTTCCTCTATTTTTGAGGCAACTAGAAAAAAATGAAGAACTGCCAACATCATCAAGAATCATGACACAAGAATCTTCTGCAAATGCTTTAGGAAGTGGAGGGCTCAGATTAGGTGCAAACGAATTTCGTAAGAATTGTGCAAACAGCACCAGAGGGGCTGACACATCAGTACCGAAAAGTGATTTACACTTTTTTGGGAGGTTTTATCACTTTTTGGCGCTAATGTGTTCGCACCCTGGTGTCGTTTGCACAGTTCTCATGAAATTCCTGGGAGTGGATAATGTACTATACTAATTTTGGTTGCTTTTTAGGGTGGACTATACATGGTACAGTGAGATACACTACCATCAAGGTTTTTTTTGTTATCAACACTACCATTGAGAAAATTTAAGAGAAGATGGTTCTTATTGATTCATTCAACCGTGATTACAATACCTCTAATAAGAGGTTTAAATAGACTAATAAAAGATAAAAATGGAAACAAATAAAAGCCAAATCACATCCATTGTTACCTAATCTAATCATAATCAAATCATTCGTACTTAAGCTAATTCTAATCAAATCAAATCTTAATTTTGCTAATTATAGCATAATTTTCATAATATCTTTATTTCCCTAATAATTATTTTCATAAAATTTTATTTCTCTATTACTCCCCCTCAAACATATGGTGATTTTGGACAAAAATTTTCATGTGTTTGAAGTACCAAACACCATTGTAGATATAAGAAGCTTGATAATGTTTGCAAATGTATGAAGCTTGATGATGTTAAACTGCCTGAAGTTTGATGATGTTGAGTTGCAAGGAGATAATGTCTGGTGATGTTGAACCCTTTGAAAATGACCCAATGGATAGAGAAGTG
>JAOXJP010079676.1:0-15022 GCA_025762735.1 Platanus orientalis
CCTTTAACCTCTTTCAACACTTCCTTGATTGCCCCTCTTTTCTTCTAAGTTTCTGTTCAAAGTTCACATTATGTTTTAGGTATTTTATGATAAAAAACACTAGACTGGTATTTTTATACTTTTATATGCATCTACAAACTACACTTCAGAATACAATGAAATTTTGAATAGAGATCCCTTTTAGACCTATCTAATTACCTGTAAATTTTCATAAATTTTTTACACGTCTGCAGGGGAATTTTGATAATTTTGGGTTTTGCCAAAAAATTCCAGAATTGCCCTTTTGGATTCTTTCTTTCTATTTTTTCCCCATTTTCTATCATAAGCTCTTCTAGCTTCCTTTCCTTCATTCATTCTTCAAATTTTAAAATTCTTGGCTAATTGTGTGATATAAAGATTAATTCTTGGTGGATCAAAGTATGTTCTTGCTTCGGTTATTAATTTGATGAATCTTTGAGATACTTGGCATTACATTATATTAAACTTTGTATCAGAGCTTTATGATGCATCAGTGAAGACAATAGCAGAATACAAGGTAGCCAAGGCCACAACACAATTAGACAGAGGCCCCAAAAAAGATTAAAAAAAAAAACACATATAGCTAACCCAAAACATGCCCCAACTAACAACACTGCAACTTGGACCCTATCTATATATATATATATATATATATATATATAACAAAACCTCATCTACCCTCTCGTATAAATACTCCCCCCTAAGACCACATTCCAGTAATTTAAAGACCTCCCTTGATGCCAAAAAGGTTGATTAAACAGCCAAGGTACCTTAGGATCTGGTTGGGGATCCCAAAGATTATGACCAGGTGGTCACCCGATCCTTGAAACATCCAACAAATCAGAATTGTTTGCTACAGCCACCATTAGATCATAAGAACACCAAATCCATTTCCATTATTACTCCTCTCAAACAGCAAACTGTTTGACTCTCTCCCATATGATCCCTTTCCTCAAGTCTCTAAAAGCAAGCCCTGGCATGGTCATCTCCTCCAATTAAAGAAGATGCCAATGCACTTACTCATTTCAATGTCTTCCTTACCAATCAAGGCAATAGAATTAGAAACCATGACCATCATAATCTTTGTTCTGTGAAATCTATCTCCCAACTATTCCCTGTTCTGTGTAAGAAACCTCATGAAAATACCATCATAATCTCTACAGAAGATGAAGCAGAATATACAGATAGAAACTAAGTCATTCGACATCATTGTCGATTGGGTGGGGAAGGAGAAAGTTATTCGTGTTGTTGAGAGAGGGATCGGCTTCCAATCTAGGATCCATTTTCAAGCTAGGAACGCAAAATGGGTTGCAAGATGTTTACTGGAGGCTATGTCTCTCCCAAGGGAATTCGGATTGATTTGGGCAAGAAAGGAAGGCTCTCAAGTGGTGTTGTTTCGACAACAGGAAAACAATCGAGGAAGCTTTATCCTGCTATCAAGAAAAATCCATTGCCATTCCTACTGCCAAGGAATGCTTTGGTTGGGAGAACTTCAGAAAGGCTCTTCCCTATGTGGCGGCTGGAGCTGTAAGAGAAATATTATCCAAGGATCCGAATCAATCCCTCAACTCTAATAAGGCTAGCTACCCGAGAGCTGTGATCAGGAGTGGTGGTCAAGGGGAACAGGGAAGAGAGACGTTGAAAAGGCTTCTGCTCCATGAAGCTCCTAGGATAGCCGGAGAGATAATTTCCTTGGATGGCAGACTTGGTATTCAGACCTCCTATCATCAATTCCATTCTCTGGGCTTCTGGGATAAAACAGTGATAAGCAGGAAAGGGGCGGGAAGATTAATTGGGAGGACTGCAATATGCTGATTAAGGTGTTTCACTTCAGAAGACCACCTACTTGGAGGTTACTAAGCCAGCAGAACATCATCCTTTTCATTGAATCTGCAAACGATTTTGAAAGATTGATAAACCTTCGCTCCCTGCATGGAACGTCTAAAAAGAGCTAGCTCAAATTTATTAAATGGAACCCAAATGAGGGAGTTAGGAGTCACTATGCCAGGCAGAGATTGATCTCTGTGAGAGGCCTTCCCCTTCATCTTTGGTCTATGGGTTTTTTTAGAGTGATTGGAGGAATGTGTGGAGGCCTCATTTCGGTGGAAGAGGTCACGTCTTACTTTGATGACTGTTTGGAGGCACGATTGTGGGTTCAGGGTAGACTGTTGGAGAAAATCCTTCGTGTTATTCCCTTATTCGACAGGGGAAAATTGTATAACCTAGAGATTTATCTACTTAAACCGGAGAAGAAGGGATTTAGGCAACCGGCGGTAATTGAGGCACTTCTCATCGGTGCTGATTTCGATTTTTAAATTCAAACGCACAAGCAAGCTGGCAACCTGATGCAGGAGCTTGGTCATGGTAAGGACGTGGCCGTGAAGGAATATGGTGGCATGGCTGTCTCCTTTGGCGGGAAGAGACAAGGTCGTGGAGAGGTGGAGGCACAACATCTAAATGGGACAAAAAAAACGATGAGAACAAAGGAGTGGGTGTTAAAAACCTTCCCAAATCAGGTGAATGGGGGTAAAGAGGGGGATTGCGACGCGTGTAGAATTCAGGGAGACAAAAGAGAGGCCCCAAAGACGGTAGTAGAAACGGCTTCAACTTCAAAACCTATGGCAATGAAGGAAATGTTCAATGCCCGAAAGCAAAAGTGACGGGAGGACTTAATTGTAAAAACCAAAATCAGGAGGGTCGGAATAAAAACAGTGAAATGGCAAGAGGGGTCAAGCGTAATTTACAATATCGAGGGGGGCTTAATGTTATCGATGTGAAGGTAGAAGGGGTTGGGCCTAATATCTGAAATTATAAGGGTTCCGAAGCGAAGGAAAACTATGTGGAGGTTCTTATTTCTTCCAGTTCGACGAAGAACCTCATATCCGCTGCTTCTAGTCTCCTAAGGAACCCGACATATCCTTTTGATGGGGATGCAGGAAGTGGGTAGCAGCATGAGGGGCATGCGATGTTTCTGGAGGTGCCTGCGAAAGGCAGTGACACGATCGAGGGTGAGAATTTGTCACCAGGTCCAACGGCTGTGGAGTTCTCGTTTGAAGATGGAGCTTCGGGCACCGGTAAGGAGCTACTCTGGGCCCTAGCAGTCTTCTCTTCGTGGATCGTGGACCAGGTTCATCAAGGAACTGGCTTGCCATGTGCCAAAATATATGATGGATGGAGAACCCCCTTTCTGTTGAATCCGGTAGGGCTGCCAGGACGCCTTCAGGGCTTTTTTCCATTTTTGGAAAGACATGGGTGGAGTGATCAATCCGCTCCAATGAATGGAGATCCAAGAACAATATTGAATTAGAGCATCAGCAATCCCTACGGAGCTGGAGAGTGGGAAAAGAACATTTGCGATCACATCCATGGGGTTGATCATCATCCCATATGGGGTGCTGAATTTTCCATGAGGAATGGAAATTCTATGGTGGAATCCGGAACGACAGTCGGTTTCCATTGCTCTATAAGTGAATCTATGAAAATGGCGCATGATAAACAGTTAGCCCTTGTCCCGTGGCCTGACTGTGACCTTGATGAGACTCCAATAGCTACAATCTCCGATTGGGTGTTACAAAAAATTGAAGAGGTGTGTGAGGTCTTAGGCCTTTCTTTCGACGGGTTAAAGTACATGGCTTGGGAGTTATTTGTTGAGTTGGAGAAGAGAGCAGTGGTCCGAAATAACAATAGTTGTAAAGGAGGGGGAACCAATAATATGCCAAAATGCCCCGAGAATTAAAGAACCTGAGTTGGGCGTTGCCATACGATAAGAAAGGGGGACAAGAAGACAAAGTTTCCGGGAGGAAAACCAGGGGGTCAAGCGTTGTTTCCCCATGAAGTGCTCAATTCTGTCTTGGAACATGCAGAGCCTAGGGAACCAGGAGAAAAGAAGACTTGTAAAAGATATGGTTAGGACCTATAAGCCAGATATTCTTATTTTGCAGGAGAATAATCTAGTGAGGGTGTCCAATAATATTGTTAGCAAAATTTGCTCATTCGTGAATGGGGTGGTGTGTTTTACCTTCTGTTGGGGCATCTGGAGGGGTTGTGCTAATTTGGGAGTCGGAGACAGTTGGTGTTGAGGTGGAGTGGGTGGATTCCTTCTCGGTTTCTGTGGTTGCTTCCCTGAAAGACGACTCAATCAAATGGCTAGTAACGGGGGTGTATGGCCTGACGGAAGGGGTAAGACCTTTGGGAGTTCATTAACAAATTGGAGGAGGTTAGAAGCAAAATGGCTATTCCGTGGTGCGTTGGGGGCGATTTCAACAAGGTGTTATTCTTTCAAGAGCAAAACAAGGCATCTAGAAGGTTAAGGGGGATGGATGTGTTTGGGGATTTTGTAGACCGTAATGAGCTAGTTAATGTGACACTGAGGGGCACAAGGTTCACTTGGTCAAATTTTCAGGCCAATCCCTCCTTGAGTAAATTAGACAGGTTCCTTGTCTCTACTAGCTGGGACAATCTCTTCTCTCCGGTAATCTCTGATGCACTTCCTCGTCCAAGCTCTAACCATACGCCTATCTTGTTAAAGGGCGGTGAGGTTGTCAGATAAAAGGGGCATTTTCCATTTAGGTTCCAAAATATGTGGCTTCTTCACCCGAACTTCACTGACTTAGTGAGAGGTTGGTGGGAGACTCAGAAGGTGTGGGGCCCTCCAGGTCAGAGATTCCGTCTGAAGTTGAAAGGACTCCAAGAAAATATGAGGATTTTGAATAAAGAAGTTTTTAGGGATATTCAGACAAAGAAAACCGCGTGTTTGGAGAAAATTCAATATTGGGATAGACTGGAGGAAGAGGAGGAGTTGGATGACAACCAAACACAGTCAAGGAAGGCGGCCAGAGAAGATTATGATAGAATCCTAGCGATGGAAGAGGTGATGTGGCATCAGAAATCGAGGGTTTAGTGGTTGAAAGAATGTGACAATAATACGAGATTCTTCCATAAGATAGCCTGTGCAAGAAGAGCTATTAATGGCATCCACAGTTTGCTACTTGGGGACGTATTAATTCAAAGCGAGGATGACATAAAGAATCATGTGGAGGATTACTTTCATAACTAGTATTTTGATGATAGGCCTTCCAGACTAAAGGTGGATAAATGGTTTGAGTTTTCCAATTTTGGGTGAGAGTCAGGCGGAGTGGTTGGAAAGACCTTTTGACGAGGAGGTAAAGAGGGCGGTTGGTCGTTGGATGGTGATAAGGCTCCAGGTCAGGACGGTTTCACTATTGCATTTTAAAAGGCTTGTTGGGATGTGATTCAGGATGATCTTATGTTGATTATTCAGGACTTCTTTGAGAGATGATTCTTGGATAGAGGGAGCAACGCCACATACATTTCTTTGATTCCTAAGAAGGAGGATGCTCAGCGTATTTCTAACTTTCGCCCAATCAGTTTAGTGGGGAGCACCTACAAGATTATCTCCAAATACTTGGCTATAAGGCTTTTACAGGTTCTTCCTGGGATTGTGCCCAAGGAACAAGGAGCTTTCCTAAGAGGCAGGAATATGGTTGATGGGGTGCTTTGTGCGAATGAATGCATTGATGCTCGCATTAGGGAGGGTCGCCCTAGAGTTGTTATAAAGTTGGATCTGGAAAAAGCCTATGATCATGTTAACTGGGATTTTCTCCTCTATATTTTGCGACGATGTGGGTTCGGAGTCCATTTGAGGGTGTGGATCTAGAAATGCATCAATTTGGCTTCCTTCTCAGTGATGGTGAATGGGGTACCTAAGGGCCATTGTGGGTGCTCCAGGGGTTTGCATCAAGGTGATCCTATATCTCCGCTCTTCTTTATAATGGTGGTTGGTGTGTTGGGGGGACTCCTTGGGAAGCCAGCGGAGGTGGGGATGTTTGAAGGCTTCTCTCCTGGAGAAGGTGATGTGTTGGTGTCCCATCTCCAGTTTGCAGACAATACAATCATCTTTTGCGACAATTCCCAGCGTCAAATCAGGATGCTCCGATGTGTGCTCAGGTGCTTCGAGGTGGTGTTAGGCATCCATCTCAACCTAGGAAAGAGCTCCTTGGTTGCAGTTGGGGAAGTCACAAATTTAGACCAGTTGGCTGCGGACCTAGGATGCCGCATAGGGTCTCTTCCGACAACCTGTCTGGGAATGCCTTTAGGGTCTTCATTTAAGCAAAAAGAAGTGTAGGGCCCGATTATAGATCGCACAAGGAAACAGTTGACAAGGTGGAAAGCTCAATACTTGTCTAGAGGAAGTCACCTCACCTTGATTAAGGCCTCTTTGGAGAGCATCCCGACATACTATTTGTCACACCGGTGGTGGTTTGCAAAAAGCTGGAACAGATTCAATGGGATTTCCTTTGGAGAAAAGGTAGAGAGGAGAACGACCTCCATTTAGTGGCTTGGGATAGGGTTTGTACACCTAAAGAGAAGGGTGGGACTGGAATTCGGAGCTTGCACAACATGAACCAAGCCTTATTATGTAAATGGCTTTGGAGATTTGGGGAGAATGAGAACTTGTGGAAAAGTGTGGTTGTGGCAAGGCATGGGGTCATAAATGATTGGATTCCATCCGCCTCTAGTGGGTCGTTCAAGTGTAGCCCCTAGAGGGGTATTCTGAAGCAACTTCCTTTATTCAGGCGAGGTTTGGCGTATGAGGATGGGGATGGGAACAAGATCAAATTCTAAGAGGATGTTTGGTGCGGGGACAAACCTCTCAAGGAGGAGTTTTCAGAGATTTATAGCATGGCAGCAGACCCGAACTCGCATGTAGCCTCATATATGACATCTCAAGGGGTGGAGGTGGTTTGGTCGCCGAAACTCAAGCAAGTGGCTTTTGATTGGGAGATTCCCAGATTGATCGAGCTGTTGAATAGGTTATCGAATGCCTGGGTCAATATTGGCGAGGAGGATCGTCAGATATGGCAGAATGGTGCGAACGGTGTCTTTTCAATTAGATCATGTTATGAGATGATGATGGTAGGGAGGGAGTTGAGTGGCCCATGGAAGGTGGTCTGGTACAACGTTGTTCCTCTAAAGGTCTAATTCTTCATGTGGACTGCGTCCCTAGAAAAGATTTCCACTATGGATATGCTTCAGAGGAAAGGAATGGTCTTGCCTAATGCTTGCTTATTGTGCTACCACGAGGGGGAGTCGATATCCCACCTATTGCTTCACTATCAGTTCTCATGGGAAGTCTAGGGGGGGCATGGCAAGAGATTTTGGTGTTGATTTTATAGTCCCCTCTTCTCTGTCCAGCCTTCTTCAGGGATGGAGGATCCCCGCTTTCACTCCTATTGGGAGAAGGATCTAGAGGCTAGTCCCCGCTGTGGTCTGTTGGTCAATTCGGCGAAAAAAGAACAATCGAGTTTTTAGATCGTACTCGAAACCTTCCTTCCAGATGCTTTGGAGAGCAAAAGAGCTGATCATTTTTTGGGCACGACCCTGCAAAGGGTATGAGGGCATCCCTAATGGAGCCCTTTTGAGGGATTGGGACAATACTGTGGAGTCCGCTTGAGGAGGGACTGTCAGGCTCTTCTTCTAGGGTCCTACCCCTTTTTCTTTTTTCCTTTTGCTTGTCTTGCTAGTGTTGTTTGGGGATTGCTCGTCCCCCTCTCTGTTTTTCCTCTTCTTATCAATAAAGTAATTTTTTCCATCCAAAAAAAAAAAAAGAATCTGGACAAATGTCTGCTCAATCATCTTTCTAACAAAAGTCAAATTAGAGCAATCAGAAGTCTTAGCATCCCTCAAGCCAACACATGCTTAATGCAGAATGACCAGGGGTTCATAAATTCATACTCACCGTGTCTGTGACAGGCCCCTCAACTATGGTGATCGAAGTTAGGATTCAGCTTTCCCCATTTGACCTCTCTCCTCTTCCCCTTTTCTCCTTGGCACAAGCTTTCCTCTCAATAATGAATCGAACTCCTAAACCCAAATGTCTTACAATGAAATCTCTTCGTACCAAACCTATAGAACTTGTTGCCAGCCACAACCCTCTACGATTTTGATTCTTTCCAGGATTAGTAAAAGCTACAGGCTTACTTGGTGGTTGACCTCCACAACCAACAACAACACCCAAGATTTGTGAGAGTATCGATTTGCAGCTGCCACCTTAGAAGCTCCATTTTTTACCATTAAGCTCTAAGCTTGGGATCTCAACTAAGCTTTACAGTTCCTTTGAAAAACATGCTTAGTTACCCATTTTACCCCCATGAACACATTGAAGGATTTGTTATGTGTTTTGGACAAGATCCCACAGGTTTCAACCCAATTCATCAATGTTTTATCCCAACTACAAATCTACAAGATACCACACGATTACCTTCAAAAATTATTTTCAACTTAAAGCTAAAAGACCTGCCCCAGTGCCCCCAGGACTAACGATCCCACATGCACAAAGATGAAACCTGAAATGGGACATTTCTACCGATCTCCTAGATCTATGGCCACGAGACGACCATGTCTTGGACATTTTCTCTGCCTGACACTTTACCTCATTCTTAACATTTTTGAATTTGAAACTCTAATTTTGTACCAAGACATATGGTACTAAGGGAATTGTGACGTGTGGAACCTAACCGAAATCTGTGGCTGAACAACTCACTTGTTTCAGTGCCCCTTGTCATGACCTTAAATCCAGGGAAAACTCTGGTCAACTCCCCTGCAACCCCATCACCATGAAGGAACTATCTCCACTCAGAGATCTGAAGCTCAGTGGACCAATTACTCATCCCTTTCCTCAAACCTTGTGTAGATGCAGCCAATGCTTTCTCTAGAACCAATCTGACCGATTGCATGGAATCTCCATACAGCTATCTTCCCTACCCGATCGCCTAATACCATGCAAAGGTGGCTCAACAGGCTCACTGAAAATCAAAATACCCTTGCCTTCCATAAATGAGACTCAACAGATTTCCAACCTCAGCTTGTCAAGAATCACCATTGACCTGAAACACCAAATACAGGCCTCCCAAATGGCAATAAATGTTGATTTACATCAAATGGGCAGAGAAATACCAAGAACCCTAATCCACGTCCACTTGCCCAAAATCTGAAACAGATCAAACCTACAATGGGACTCCAACAATCGAGGAATTCAACACCACTGAAACTTTTCCTTCATTCAAGGTCCAGAGGGCTTCTTACTGAGACAGAAAAATGAGCAAGAACAGACCACCCCCTAACATCCTAACCTGACCCTTATACAAAGTTTCCCAATCTTGATAAACACTTAACTATCACTGCCACTTTGGATCCACTTTAATGAATCTCGTCACTAAGCAAGAACACAGAAACCTTTTCACAGATACCCTTGTTTTATACCCACACCTATAATATCTTGTTATGGGAAACAACAGAAGCATCACCCCCTTTGCTGCACCCTAAGAAATCCTCATCCAAAGCTTTAATCTTGTAAGGGACATTCAGTTTCCAAGTAGTCTTTTAACAGAAACATTTGTAGGATGGATGTTGGGTACTTGGGTTTACAAATGCTTCGAAACAAGACTTAAAAGAAAAGGTCCCACAAGACTCAAGAGACCAGACTCCCAGGTAGACACTAGAGGACAGATCACTGATTCAACATCAACCCCTAGGAGATCTCTACATGACCAAAAATTCCAAGAGGGGATCCAGAAAGTAGAGGCCAAATCAAAAAAATTGGGCTTCATTAGAAGAGGTTATGTTAGGAAGACGGGTGATGCGAGAGCATATGGGATAAAAAAGGAAGAAGCTGGATGATCATGGATGAGTACTGAGTCACAATTTGTAAGGGCAGATTAGGTATAATCATATTATTGTGCTTCTTTGTAATAAGGCTTAATGCCATGGGTGTTTTGGGATATTGGGGTTTTATTTAAGTCTAGTAGTTAGGAGTAGATTTTGGTCAATAAGTGGGCCACAGTGATAGCTGTACAACAGCTTTGAGAAGAGTCCTACAAGTTCTTCTCAAGTTGTGAAGTTTTAGAAGGAAATTTGATTTTGGAAGGCTCATGTTTTTAGCAAAACATGTAGGGAGGGTTTCGGATTTTTAAGAGTTTCTTTCAAAAATTTTGAGGTTGTAATCTATACAAGTGGGTTTACCCCACAACATGAGAGAGAAATTTGAATTGAAAACCCTGTTTTCAAGCTTGGCTTGAGATATCGTGAGTTGAGGCTGGGCCTCCCCTTCTCCTTCGGCTGGGCCTGCCCAAATCCCTTGCTTCTTGATTTCTTCTTCTTTAATCCTCTGACTTTTTATACATTCTTGCTGATACCAAGAACTCATATCACCTGCAACTACAGAATCTTGGATGTTCTTTCTTTCAAGATTCAAGAAGCTGATGACTCCTTATTCAAACAGTCCAGAGTTCTGCAACTCAGACTTTTGGATTCTAACCTAGCCAGCGATTGGGATTTATCCAATGGTTGCTGCCTCAACTGTGACTGAGATAAGTTTCTGCTATTCAGCCCCAAGATTGTGATTCTTGCTACAACTAGATGGTGCTATCAACTGTAGCCCAAAAGATTTCTCTTCGGTAATCTACCTAACGATTGAATTGATATTCTTTCTCAAAGAAAAGTATCCCTTCTGAAGCAATCGTGGGTGAAGTGTAATAGTTCTGTAGAACCCTAAAGTATTGAACTGATTCCTCATTCTATCTTAAGGGATTCAATCTCAATATTTCTGTGAAGATTTTAGGAAATGCATGCTGTTATCTATTTCTCATATTTTCTGAGAGAACCAAAACCCTAATCCAAGTTGTGTGCTATCCTCATACGTTATGACTTAGGTAAACTCTGTTATATTTTCCGCGTACATTTAAGAAACTGTTGATCCATTCCTAATTATTTCTGAGTTAGCTAATCTTCTCAGAGAATCCTTAGTTGATGGATTTCTGGATCAGTTATACTGCAGACCTGAGTTTCCTTAATTCTATCCACTTTCTTAGTCCAAAATTGCTTTATATCTTGAGGATTACTTCCTCTCCTCTATATTCACAGTCCTGCCAAGTCTTGTCACATTTGAATTAACCTAACTTGGTATTCCGTAGTCATATTATTTGCTGCCCATAAATTCTAGATTGATATATTTGTGATAGTGTGTGCTTATTCATTCGGTTGTGTTCTAGCCTTGTTCACCTTTGAACCTACCTTGGGCCTATAACCCACAGGTGTTAGTTTGAACTTTGAATAACCCATCCTGCATCGACGGGGTAGCTCCTCACAGAGGAATATCAATCCTCTACATGTGAAACCAAAATTTGATCCTATCCCCAAGAATTGATCAAAAAAACTCACTAAGAAAACCAATGGATGGGGATAGGTGATGCTACCAAGGGACTTCTAGCTTCCTTGTCCATGAGGTTCAGTAGAATCTATATACTAGAGAGGGAAAAAGAAAAAAGAAGATTAGATGAATTCAACCTTGACCAGAGAAATACAAGGAATACATGCGAGGATCTTGTTAAAGGATCTCACAAACTGAGAGAACGGTTTTCACACTGCTTCGTGACAATGGAGTCAAAGCAATCCGGTTATTTTGCATTTCCAAGTGGCCTTCCTATGCTTTGCTTTTGATTGAAAGAACTATCCCTATGTCATAAGATGGTTGCAATGAACTGCCCTTGGTTCTTTCTTCTTTTTTTTCTTTTTTTTTCTTTTTTTCTTTTTTTCTTTTTTTCTTTTTTGATGAATTAGTGACTGACAATTCTAAACTTCATGAAGAACTAACATGAACTACAGTCGCCCAAGACATACTTTAAAAGAAGAGGTTGTCATAGTCAACTACATGAATCTTGTTCTTCCATTTCATTCAATCATCATTGCTACTGTGTCACTTCAAAGGGACATCCTCGCTAGCCCTTGTCTATTTTTCATGGCAACTAGGTACGCAGTGTCGCTTCCACTGACACCCTAGCATAAGCTTTAAACATCAATCTGGATTCATGCAAAGAATGTTTTGCAAGATACCACCCTGTTGGATCTTAAGGGGGTGCACCGGTCAGAACCAAATAGGCTGAACCAAAGAGGGTTGAACCAGGTGGACCAAGGGGCGAAGTGGGGTTTTAAGAGAGGTGGGCCAAATGTTCGAAATCAAAGGGCTCGTGGGAGACGAGTTGGGCCAGGCCCACAGCACCCATTTCAAATGCAAGACACAAAGCTGGCCAGGCCCAGTCATAACATACAGGCCCAACTCGGATACGATACTATAAAAAGGGATACGATGCCCAACCCAGAGAAGGGTTCAGTTCGGCATTTTTGGAGAAGCGATAAGAATCAAAGGGGAGGTGATGGGAGACAGCAGAGAGAAGAAAAGAAAAGGCGTGGAGTTCGATCCCAAGCACAGTGGAAGAAGAAGACTGACGCTAACGAAGGCAGAGAATTAGCAGCAAAGCCTGCTAATACTAAGAAGCAAACAGGCATCATCATCCGAGAACCGGGGGAGAAAATCAATTCAGGTAAGCAATCGTTTTGTGCAGGGAAGGGAAAAGAGATGATGCAAGGCCTGTTAGAATTGAGCGATGATTCAGAGGATGAATGGAGGATGGGGGAAAACTCCGAATTAGGGGGGCCGAACCTGGAGGCTGAGGCTTCGGGTGGTGAGTGCAGCAAGGCATGATCGGATGCAGGAATCGGTGAGACAGGAAGTAGGGGAAGGGAAGCTGCAACGGATGAAGGGAATGGGGCATGCATCCAATATGAGGGGATCGAGGAAGCAGGAAGACATTGGGGAGACTATACTACTGACGATTCCTTGGTAGAATTCAGGGGAGGAAGCGGCAGTGTGGGGAAACTTAACGAGGATGAAATTTTCAACGTTGACCCTTTGTTGTCGCTCCCTCCTCCATACCACTCAGACTAGGTCCTTAAAAAGGTGGCAGAAGTTAAAAGAAGACTGGGATATGCATTTAAAGACATGGAACAATGAGTTAACAATTTTTTTTAGGAAATTGAATGTAGGGGAAGTTGGAGTCCGAGAAGATCAAAGGTTAGGCGACGATGTTCAGCAGAGGGCAGGAGGAATAGGGAATTACAAAACTTGCAATCCACCGTAAACTATGACAGGGAGGAAAGGGGAAGGGATAGGAGAAGGGGTCGACAGGGAGGCAAACAAATGGGCTACTATGATGCAAATGAACATATGCTCTTGGAATGTTAGGGGAATAGGGAGGGAAGAGAAGAGGTGGGAAGTAAGAGAGATAATAAGGAGGTGGAAGGTGAATATTTTGACCTTACAAGAAACGAAAATCCAATCTATTGATTGGAAAATGAAGTCAAACTTGTGGAATAGAAGAAGATTTGAATTTATTCACAAACCTACGGAGGGGCAGTCCGGGGGAATTCTGGTGGCATGGGATTCGAAAGTCTTGGAGGTTATGGATTCAGTTATTGGAGATTATTTAATTTCTATTAAATGCAGAAATAAAGAAGATGATTTGATTTGGGCTTCTCTGGTGTATACGGTCCGTGCAATCCTTCTAAGTATAGAGGGTTAAGAGACGAGCTGATTCGAATCCGGGTATTCTGGCAGATTCCTTGGTGCATAGGGGGGATTTCAATGTTGTTAGATTCCCTGAAGAGAGATTGGGGGCTTGCAGAATGACAAATCATATGAGAAGTTTCAATAGTTCGATTCAGGAGTTAGTTTTAGTGGATTTACCGTTAAGGGGCGGCATGTATACTTGGACAAATAATCAAAATAGGAGGGTCAGTAGTCGGTTAGACCGGTTTTTGATATCTTCAGATTGGTTGGATCTAGGCCCGATGTTCACTCAGGAGACTATTCCTAGTTCAGTATCTGATCATATTCCGATCATTCTTCGACCGCTTTGTTTGCAGTCTGGCCCTCGCCCTTTTCGATTTGAGATAATGTGGTTAGAAGTTCCGGGTTTTGTAGATAAAGTGAGCCAGTGGTGGGAAGAATGTACAGTAGAAGGAACAGCTAGTTTCAAATTGACTCAGAAATTAAAATATCTTAAGGAGAAAATATTAATATGGAAGAAGGAGGAATTTGGAGGGATTGAATCTAGGAAGGTGAAATTTTTAAAGAAGATTGAGACCTTGAAGAGTAGAGACATGGAAGGGGACTTAGAGGAGGAGAAGAAGATTGATCTGATGACAGCAGAGCAGGAATATCAGAGAGTTTTAAAGATGAAGGAGATATCATGAAGGCAGAAATCAAGGATTTCGTGGCTCAAAGAGGGGGATCGAAACACTAAATACTTTCATAAGATGGCGACTTGGAGAGGGTCGAACAATTCAATAAATAGGCTTAGGGTGGAAGGAAAATGGGTGTATAATCAAGAACAAATAAGAGAGATGGTGGAGCGTTATTACAGACACTTACATACTAATCCTATCCCAAATCGACCTATTATTGAGGGTGTGGCTTTTGAGCATATTACTTCTGACCAGAGTAGAGGGCTGGAGAGACCGTTCACCAAGGAGGAAATTTTGGAGGCTCTTAAAGGAATGGAGGAGGACAAAGCCCCGAATCCGAATGGATTTCCAATCAAATTTTTATCTGCTTGTTGAAGAGTGGTGGAAAATGATGTTTTGGAGGCCTTCTTAGAATTTCATGCCAACAGTCAATGGTACAAGAGCTTGAGTGCGACTTTTATATCCCTTATCCCGAAGAAGAAAGGAGCGGCGGAGTTGAAAGATTTTAGACCTATTAGCTTGGTGGGATGCATTTACAAAATATTGGCGAAGACTCTTGCCAACCATCTCAAGGAAGTATTAGCGAATATTATTTCAGAGTCGCAACATGCTTTTCTTCTTGGGAGACAGATGACGGATTGCTCGCTATTGGCAAATGAAAATATTGATGCTATGATAAAAGCTAAGTGGGCGGGGGTCATTTGCAAGGTGGATACGAAAAAAGCAAATGATCATGTTAATTGTGGCTATGTGGATTGAGTCTTGGACCAAATGGGTTTTGGAGTCAAATGGAGGAACCGGATGAAGATGCATTACATCTCCAACATTCTCAGTGTTAGTGAATGGGTTTCCTAAGGGCTTTTTTAAGGGAAGTCGTGGGCTCAGACAAGGAGGTCCTTTATCC
>JAOXJP010079687.1:0-15022 GCA_025762735.1 Platanus orientalis
CATCTCTATTCCCCAAAATTAAAGTGTGGGCTAGGGCTCCTCGGGCTTGGATTATGTGAGAACGAATCTCTTTAGAACTGTGAAAACGGCACCAGAGGAGCTGATGCATCAGTACCGAAAAGTGATTTGCACTTTGGGGGGGGGCTGTTATCACTTTTCGGCTGATGTGTCCGTACCCTGATGCCTTTTCACAGTTCTCACAAGATTCGTTCTCACCGAATTTCTAGTGGGGCTGCTCACATATCTACAACCAGCCAAGCTCCTTTGATTATGTTAGCGTAGTATCTTTATAGCCTATAATGCATTGACAAAGCCTTTTATCTATGTATGTTTATTGGATTATTAATTAAATAAATAATATAAATTATTCATGTAAGAGGGTGTCTATTGTTTGATTACATGAGATAAAAGTGTCATTAGGTAAATCAGCAATATACTAATGCATACGATTAGATATATGTATTTGATTATCCAACTATAATAAACCACTAGGGATGATATTGGACATCTCACTTTCGTGGTTGAAATGCATAGGATTGTTATATGATAGGGTAAGAATATTTCATTCTACATTTGATTTACTACATATCATCACATGCATTATTAAGCATGAGATTATTCTCAATAAAAAATATATTCTTTTTTTTTTAATCTCATTTTCTGTGTTATTTGTCTAATTCCTTTCCTATATCTGCAGTTTCATAATAACTTTTGTCAAAAGGATGTAGTATATAAGATTAATTGAAGACATTGGAATGACAAGGATATGCACACCTTATAAAACAGGGTAAACCATTAGTTTAAGGACTACCTAGTGGCTATTTGTCCTCTTTGATTTTAATTTTGTTAAAGAGAAAATTTGTTTGGATGATGTTTTAAACAATTTAGGGTTTTTTTTTTAAGAAAGAAAAAAAGACAAACCCTTATCTTGCTTTTCACCAATCTGAAATATATTGCCTCATATGAATGGGACAATATCCTCTGCGCCGCCTCCCCCTGATGCTAGGCAGCCAAAATGGAGGGGGAATTAATTCACTTTTTGGGGGTGAAGTGACAACTCCAAAAGTGAATTGATTCCCCCCCTCTGGCTTGGCCCTCATGTGTCGCAGAGGGGGGGGGTATCATAGAGGATATCAGGCCAATTGGGTTTACCTGGCCCTTTTAATTAGAATAAATAGGTGCAATGGAAAGTGAGGATCTCACCAATTTATTTTAAGTCATCCCCTAAGCCCTTATGTGGCATGTGGAGTGGTGCTGACAACCACCCTTTATGTGTCGGCATGCATCTTGTCTTGAGCACGTTGCCCTTAGTCCTCCATGTGTAGCACAAGAACAGTTGTAGATGGATGCCTAAAAAACAAATAGATAAATAAATAAAACAATGAGGATATCGTGATTCTAAGAAAAATTTAAATAAAACTCACTAAAATTAATTAATCCAAATGTATGGATGGGCCATATCGGTACATTGGGAGGGGTTCTCTTGTAGCATTTTCTTTTTTTCATAATCTTATAAATGATAGCTTGGGTTGGAATTTTACACTATGACAAAAGTAGCCCAAAGGAAACCGTTAGCCTTATGAGACTAATCACAAGGTCATGATAATTTAATGGTATTAGGTGTGATCACACCCTAATGTATTGGATCCCAATAGAACTTTGCAGTTAAACGTGCTTGGGAGAGTAGTATAAGGATGAGTGACCTTTGGGTGAAAGTAGTATAGGATGGGTGATTTATTGGGAAGTTTTCATGTTGCACCCCTTAAAATTTACCAAAAAAATGTAAGGGTATTAAAAAAATATGGTAATGATCTAAGGGTATTTCAATCATTACATTTTGGATGGGTGTAATTATAAAAGCTCCCCCGTTTTAACGAGTGTAATGATTAAAATTCCCTTGTATGCTTTTCTTGACCCATGATTGGTCTTGTATATCACCAAAAGCATCTATGGATTCAACATAACAGACTCCACTTTCCACGCTAGCGTTTCTTTTCTTTATCGGTAAACTTCATATCAATATCTAAACAAAGCTCTATTTTGCATTTTTAAAACTTCAATGGCTATCATGCTAATTACTGTACGATAAGTCATATTGTTACTTACACTTTTAAGAACAGATTTCCTACAGCGGAAAAGTGTGCAGCGATTCTCTTATATCTGGTGGTATAGGCAATATAAGGTGAAAAAAAAAAAAACAAGAGTGAAAAAACACCCAGCAGTGGGTGCAAGATGTGGTGATTTGTTTTTTTACTTCTACCACATGTTGTCAATACCTGGTGCAAAAGGGCTGTGCACACGTTTTCGCTTTAGGAAATCGCTTTGATTATTAAGGTTGCCTTGTTTTATAAATGTTAATATTATCTTGTCTTATCCTTCAAATTTTTTTATTGGTAAAAATGAAACTTTACTAAAGAAAGAACACAAATAAACAAATGAACAGTAAAAGTCCCCCTCAATGGAATTATATGAAGACTAGGGAAACCTAGCTAAAGACCTAAACACATAAATTACATATGGAAACAAATTTTAAAAAAGACAGCCTTATATATTGTTGTCTCCTCTATTGGATCTGTAATCTAATAATTTAAAATTCGTTAATTTCACAATCTTAAAGTCAAGTACTTTTAATTTAATAAAAATTAAAACCGAGTGACCCAAGACATAGAAGTTCTATTTTATGCATTTCTTAAAGATTGTCAAGGCCTCCCACAAGATTGTGCAAGGGAGTGTGTCAAGCTACCTCTATGATACAACTACGCTCGGAATCAACTCATTGTCTTTTAACGGGCTTGCACGACCCAACAAAGACAAAGGATATCTCCTCTTATAACTTATTGCCCTTTAAAGAGTCGGGTGTTCAAAAACGTCCAATTTTGACAAGTACAAATTTTTCCAAAAAATCGGCATAGTGTTCACTTATCGAGTTGGTAAACATATATATAAGAACCGAGTCAAGAAGACCACGGTTGTACCATTAAACCTTGTGGGGATTCACTAAAGTGAACACTTCAACACTTGGTTGAGGTGGTTTCCAAGCCCAATGAAGCATTCCAAAGCTCCTACAAGGGAGATGTAGATCCATGGGCTTGAAGGAACATGTGTTTTGCAAAACATATCTAAGGGAAGAAGAGAAAAGGAAATGTTTAAACCTTCATTCGCCACCACCTTCTTCTTCCTCCTCTTCTTCCTTTCATTCTTCTTGCCTTGGCTCATATTTTCTCTCTCATCTTTTATTTGAGAGCCCAATGGCTATTTTTATAGTGAAAGAGGTTTTTCACCCACTCCACCAACTCCCCATGAGGTGTCAACCTCTTATTAGTCCACTTTCAGCCCAGGAATGGACAAATGGACCTTTACCAGGCTTGACATGGGATTTTTCTTGCGCCAGATTCAAAACTGGGATGCTTCTGGGCTATGTCGGTTCTGAACCATCGCAAATGCGCCCAACTCGTGGCGAATGGACTTAATAATTCACATTTGTGCACTTTGCCCACTCATTCGCAGGCCTTGGCCCACTTCATATGTGGGCTTAAGTCCACTTAGTCTAGTCCAACTCGTAGCGAATGACACTTGGTCCAACACATTCATGCACCACTTTGGTCTAGCCCAACTCATGGTGAATGCAACTTGGTCCAGCACATTCGCGCACTACTTTGGTCTAGCCTAACTCGTGGTGAATGACATTTGTTCCAGCACATCTATGAACTATTTTGGTCCAACCCAACTCATGGTGAATGACACTTGATATAGTTTATTTGCGCACTAGTCCTAGTTTGGACTTTTCAATCACGGATGACTCGGATGTCACAAGATCACATTTGGGCCATCGAAAAGGAATTTTGCGACTCCACGATGATGCGCACGTGTGAAGTGCAAAGTGCGCCTCAAGCACCCTTGCACCCAAGCCCTTGCCCACACCCGTACTTGTGCCCGTGCTTGTACGTGTGTGTGTGTGCTTGTGCACAAGGTGTTATGCACCTTGCTACACCATAGTAGCCAAGAGAGAGTGTGAGTCTCTCAAAATACACAAGAGTGATGGAGAGTTGGAACTTATATATTGTATATTGTTTTTTATTCTAACCAATGTGGGACTAAACAAATGAGAGACAAATTTAAAAATAACTAAACTTGAAAACTTAATCTAAGGAGTTGTTAATAGAATTCTTAAATGGCATTACTTGTCATGTTAATGGAATGTTTTATATGACATTAAATGCCTTAGTTTTCAACAATCCCCTACTTGTTTTTAAAAATTTCGAAAACGGGTATTAATTACTTGGTCCATAAGCAAGGTCCCCTATGCATCAGTGCATGGTGGATAGCCTTAAAACCAACACCTTGTGTAACATATTGTTGTCCATCTGAGAACATAATGGAGTATCCTAGAACTAGTGTCTCCTTTGACAGACCCAACTTGTTACATGCACAGTTCTCTTGAGAGGGTTTACACTACATGAAGTTCAACACTTTATAGTCTGTGTTTTATCCCAGGTTTACTGAGTGCTCTAGGGACAGCCTAAATCTCATAGGAAGTGACTAGCTTCCACATTCATAAAGGTAATTTTCTTCCTTGGCATAAGCGAATTGAGTTTTAAGGAACTCTTTCGAGAACCATCTAGAGCATGTTTCAGCTCTACTAGGGTATTTTTTAACCCAATCAGAGCATGTTTCATCTTAACTAGAGTGTGTTTCAACTCAATACAGGTAATATATCAACCCACCCAGAGTCAACTAGAACTCATTAAGAGAACCTAGTTCTCATCCTCTCATTTGCAGTTTTGGCTGCAGGCTTAAGCACTACACATTTACAGGATAACCAATTGTAAGAATGTCATAGGAACGGACTTATTTCATTAATGAAACATTATGCTTTTCAGAAATACATGGCTTGTTTGTCCATTGAACCTTCGAGTAATCAGATTGGTTTCCCATTGAACCTGAATAGCCAGGTTAGGTGTCCACCTATACAACCTTATAGGCTTAACAGTCTCATTCCCTTCAATATTTCAGAGGTTAATTCCTTTCCAAGACCTTTGGATAGAGGATCTACCAGATTCTAACTGGACTTCACATATTGTATTACAACAATTCCATTGGTTATCAGATTCTTCATATGGCTATGATTTAGCCGTATCGTCCTAGATTTTCAATTATAATTCTCACTGTATGCCTTTAGTAGAGCCGCTTGATTATCACAATATATGGTTATAGGTGGAATTGGTTTGGTCCATATTGGTACGTCTACTAATACATTCCTTAACCATTCTACTTCCTCTCCGACTGATAAGAGTGCGATAAACTCTAACTCCATTATTGAATGAGTCAAACATGTTTGTTGCTTCAACTTCTAAGAGACTGCACCTCCTGTTGATGTGTATATCTAGGCAGCCACAGATTTAGAGTCATCCAAATCTGAATTCCAAGTAGCATTATTGTGTCCCTCAACAACAGTCAGATACATTTCATAATGGATCTCATAATTCATCATACCCTTTAAGTACCTCAGAACCATAAACAAAGCACTTAAGTGTTCGCTACTTAGGTCACTAGTATATTTACTCAACATTCCAACTGCAAAGGCAATGTTAGCCCTAGTGTAGTACATGATGTATATCGATGATCTAATGATCTATGAATACTTGTACTGACATACACGACAACCTCTGTTCTTAGTTAACTTGACACTAGTGTTTACAGGTATAGATGTCGAAGTACATTTATACATATCGAATCTTTTGAGAATTTTTTCAATGTACTCTAATTGTGTGATAACAATCCCATTGTTACTTCTGACAATCTTGATTTCCAGAATCATCTTGCCAACCCCTAAGTCCTTCATAGAAAACACCAAAGATAGAAACTTCTTAGTGTCGTTAACGCAATCAATATTAGTCCCAAAGATGAGCATATCATCAACATAAAGACTGATAATCACATTTGACTCTCTGATGGTCTTGCTATATATGCATATGTCGCCATCATTGGATTTGTATCCATTCCCAAGGAGAGTCGATCGGAACTTATCATGCCACTGCTTAGATCTTGCTTCAATCCGTACAAAGATCTTATAAGCCTGCATACTCTATTTTCTTAACCTGACATGAAAAAATTTTCTGACTTTTTCATGTAAATTTCTTCTTCCAACTGACCATTTAGGAAGACGGTCTTTACATCCATTTGATGGATAATCAGATTCTTTATAGCAGCCATTGTTGATAGTTGATATTCTTGCTACAGAGGCATAAGTATCGAAGTAGTCAAAATCATTTTCTCCACACCCTTAACAACCAATCTAGCCTTAAACTTTTCAATTATATCATCTGGTCTGAGTTTTCTTCCAAAAACCCACTTACAACCGATGGGTTGACAACCTTGAGGTAGATCCACTAGCACCCATGTTTGGTTGGTAATAATAGAGTGCATTTAATCATTTATTGTTTTTTTTCCAAAAGACAACATCATGGGATGACATTGCTTTATTGTATGACAACAAATCACCCTCTACCAGACAAACAACATAGTCAGGACCAAAGTCCTTTGGCTTTCTTTCTCTATAACTTTTTCGAGGTTCAACTTGCTTAGAACTCTCGGCTTTTCGCTTATTACTGGATTCAGGCTCTCTTACCCCCACTATTTATTGACTTTTTTTGAATGGAAAAGTGTTCTTAAAGAACTCGGCATTAATTAATTCAACCACTGTATGAGGGGAAGGTATTTCTAGATTTAGAAATCCGTAAGCCTCACTACTCGTAGAGTATCCAATAAAGGCGCAATTTGTTCCTCTGAGTCCAACCTTTACGGTATGCTCATGCGGCAATTTAACTTATGCAAAACAACCTCAAACCTTGAAGTAACCTAAATTAGGTTTTCTTCATTTCCATATTTCATATGGTGTAACACATATTGTTTTATGAAGAACACGATTCAAAACGTGACATGCTGTCAGCAAGGCTTATCCCCATAAACTTGGACATGCACATGAACTTGTTAGCATAAAGTTTACTATTTCAGTTAAGGTGCAATTTTTTCTCTCTACAACTCCTTTTTGCTGCGGAGTGTATGACGCTAACATTTCTCTTATAATTCCATGTTCTTCACATAACTTAATGGAATCAGAGTTAATGTACTCACCACCTTGATCAGACCTTAGTGTCTCGATCTTCAAGTTATGAGAGTTTTCAACTTCAGCCTTTAATGACTTGAACTTTTCAAATGCTTCATCTTTCGTCATAATAAAAAATACATACATATACTTGGACGCATCGTCAATAAAGGTTATGAAATACCTTTTACCTACTCTTGTAAAAGTGTCGGTCATTTGTTATAGGCATCTATGGATTCAACATAACAGGCTCCACTTTCCACGTCAGCCTTTCTTTATCGGTAAACTTCAGACCAATATCTAAAGAAAGCCCTAATTTGCATTTTTAAAACTCCAATGGCTATCTTGCTAATTATTGTATAATAAGTCATATTGTTACTTACACTTTTAAGATGAACAAATTTCCTACAGTGAAAAAGTGTGCAGTGATTCTCTTGTGCCTGGTGGTAGGCAACACAAGGTGAAAAAAAAGAGAGTGAAAAAACACCCATCAATGGGTGCAAGATGCGGTGGTTTGTTTTTTATTTCTACCACATGTCACCAACACCTGGTGCAAGAGGGTTGCTGCACACTTTTTCGCTTGAGGAAATCTGTTTTGACTATTAAGGTTGCGTTGTTATATAAATGTTAATATTATCTTGCCATTTCCTTCAATTTCTTTTATTGGTAAAGATGAAATTTTACTAAAGAAAGAACAAAAACGAATAGTAGAAGTCCCCCTCAGTGGAACTATATGAAGACTAGAGAAGCCTACCTAAAAGCCTAAACAAAAAAAATTACATATGGAAACATGTTTTAAAGAAGACGACCTTATATGTTGTTGTCTCCTCATGTTTGTTGTCTTTGTTTAGAGGATGAAGAATGTAGAGATTATATTCTGATTCATTGTAGTTTTTCTAGACCTATTTGGTATTATTTATTGATATGTATGAATATATCATGGGTAATGCCTATGAATCTACTTGATCTTATTAATCAATGGAATGGATGGTTAATTGATTATAATGACAAGAAGTTTTGGACAATTACCTTGCATGAAGTATGTTGGGGTATTTGGCGAGAAAGAAACGAAAGAATCTTTGATGGCATATCAAATCATTTCATGAATGTTGTTGATACTATTGCTTTTGATGTTGCTACATAGGTTTCATCCTCTTTGGAACTTCAACATTTTTCGTTGAATGATTTAATCAGGTATTGACCATCATGTCTATTTTCTTTCTCTCTACCATCTGATCCTTTGTGCTGATGTTTTGGTTGTATTGTTGTTACTCTTCATATTCTTTATTTCTTATTCTTCTATCTAATAAAGTTTGTTATTCATAAAAATAAAATAAAATAGCACATTAGGAAAACTTGGGAAAGTGATTAGCTCAAGAAACAACAAACTAATAGCCCTATTCTTCAGCAACTTGATGGAAGCCTCATTTCCTTTAAAAACATGAGAGTTTTATTGTATGGGGGATGCACTTCCAAACAGTGAGAAGGGATGAGTTATAAAGCTAGCATAAATAGGTTGTTGAGCATATGGGCAATCTATATGGTACCTTTCTCTGAGAGATGATGGTTTAATGGGTAAGATATACCAAGTTGTATGAAAACGAGATTTAGAATACGACCATAGATCCTCCTTAACATAAATTGCAAAAATTAGCCATATGGGTCTAACACTAACGACCCAAACATGGGTGGATGCGGCATTGCCCTCTCTGGAGGGAGGGTATGGATCAAACTCCATGGACAACATTCTACCCTTATGCAATGTTTCTCCCATCAATTGTGCAGGTGCTACTTTATGAAGCGGTTGTCTACAGCCTGAGTGGTCGTACAAAAAAAGAATCATTGGGGTCCAACAGTTGGAAAGTAAGAAACATTTGGAGGGTGCTTTTACCGCTGACAAGCCTTTACAAGATTATCAAGATACATTTACTAAAACATATTTAATTTCTTTTTTCATTTCTTCATTGGGACCATGGGACCCATGTAACTAGCATTTTTTGTCTTAAAAACTTTTTTTTTTCCTTTTTCTATGGTCAAGAGCTCAATGTATTCAATTAAAACTTCTTCAACAATACAACCCTTCAAAGTGAAAGAACACAAGTGAAGAAGAATACCCAATGTAAATGGTTTGGGTTCTTGCTTGTATATTATAGATTACAAAATAGAGCACATCGCGTGCCCATGAGATGACAACTCGTCCCTATGAGTTACGCATTCTTAGGATGCATAACGGAAGGAGAAAACAGGGGAGATAGTTAAGGAGCTATACATGGTAAGTTACAACTATGTATGATTGAGTCATAGCTTATCTCTAACAGCTGACAAATTCTTAATACAAATCACTAATACCCCCTTGCAAGCTCAAGGTGGATCGACCACGCAGAGCTTGGATCGTAGTGCTGAAAACCTGTGTTGGGACAATCCTTTTGTTAACAGATCTGCAACTTGAGTCTCACTCGGTTGGTGTTGCAGCTGAACGAGCCCATCAGTGACCTTTTCTCGGATGAAGTGGACATCTATCTCAATATGCTTACTCCTGTTGTGGACGACCGGATTGGATGGCATATGGATGGCACTTTGATTATCACAAAAGAGTGTTGGAGGAGTCTTGAGAGGAGGTTGTAGATATTGAAAAAGATGAAGGAGCCACAGCACCTCAGAGGTCATGGTTGCTAGTGCTTGATACTTCGCCTCTGCGCTAGACCTGGAGACGGTTGTTTGCTTTTTAGATCCCCATGAGAGAAGATTGGAGCCGAGAAAAATAGCGAACCCAGTCGTCGAGCGCCGGTCATCAGGTGATCCGGCCCAATTTGCATCGGAGAAACCCGAGAGAGAGAGAGAGAGAGAGAGAGAGAGAGAGAGAGAGAGATCTTGGTAGTGATGAAGTTGAAGGCCAAAGGTTAAGGTGTTTATAACATAACGAAGTATCCGTTTTGTAGCCACCAAGTGTACAGTTGTGGGCGCATGCAGGAATAAACAGATCTGATTCACTGCGTATGTGAGATCAGGCTATGTCAACATGAGGTGCTGGAGGGAGCCTACTAACTTTCTATAATCCATTGCATCTGCATCAGATAAGGGCGTCCCATCTGAAATTGATAATTTTTGCCCAACACATGTAGGCGTTGGCATAGACTTGGAACCATCAAGGCCGAAATTTGTGAAAAGCTGACCTACATACTGCTTTTGAGAGAGAAAAATGCCATGAGGGGACCTGACCACTTCCATACCAAGGAAATAGCTCAGCGGCCCGAGATCTTTCATAGAAAATGCCTCAAGATAATTTGAATATGAAAGCCTGAATCTGATTTTTGTTGGAACCTGTAATAATTATGTCATTAACGTAGACTAATAAAATTATCAGATCGGAACCGTTGATATGAAGGAACATAGAGGCATCATAAGGGCAACTTCGGAAGCCAAGAGAAATGAGCTGAATTGATGGTACTAGGCACGCGGTGCCGGCTTTAATCCGTAGAGTGATTTGTGTAAATGGCAAACAAAATTAGGATGAGAGGAATCAACAAATCCTTGCGGTTGAGCCATCAAAACTGTTTCAGATAACTCCCCATGCAAAAATGCGTTTTTGACATCCAACTGACGTAGTTCCTAGTTGGAACTGACTGCAAATGGAAGCACTAGGCGGATGGTGGCATGCCAAATAACAGGACTGAAAGTGTCATCATAGTTAATTCCTGGCTTCTGTGTATAACCCTTAGCTACTAATCAAGCTCTGTATCTATCCACACTTCCATCTTACCGCAATTTAACCTTGTAAACCCATTTGTTTCCTACCACGTTCATGCCAGGCCTCCTAGGAACAAAAGACCAGGTTTTATTTTTCATGATAGCAGAGTATTCCTCATCCATGGCAGCCCGCCATTCTGGAACTTTATTGGCTTGTAAGAAAGAGGTGGGTTCATATGGTGTTGCCGAGGATAGGAGGCTAGATGGAAGCGGGTATTTGTGGCTAAACAAAACCTTTTTTCTTTCGAGTCCCATCCTGAGTTCTTGTCACCATATGATGAGTCAGATCGGGTTGAATAATAGCGTCTACCAGAATGGTGGGTGGTGCGGGTAAGACTAGGGGCTCGGTTGGAATAGGAGGCGGAGGAGGAGAGGCTGGTGAGATGAGTGATGAAGAACTAGTGGCGTGATGGATAGGGGGAGCCGGTTGGGTAGATAGGATCATATCTTGAGTTGCTGTCGGAAAGGACCTTCTAGAGAAGAGTGGTTTAGGTGTATTCTGAATCGGGTGCTTGCTTAGGAGAGAGTAGGGAAAGGAAGACTCATCAAAGGTAACAATGTGGGATAGGAAAATCCGACCAGAACATGGATTTAGGCATTTATACCCCTTGTGATTCGGACTGTAGCCAATGAACACACAGGGTGTTGTTTTGAATTGGAGTTTGGTCCTACCAAATGGACTAAGGCAGGGATAACAGAGAGAGCCAAATGTTTTAAGGGAGGAATATTTTGGCTCTTTTTTTTGTAAAGGAGGGCGTATGGTGATGTATTGGCAAGGATGACAGATGAGAAACGGTTAATGAGGTGGACAGTCGTGGAGAAAGCATGATTCCAAAATTCAGGAGATAAGAGAGAGTGAGCTAGTAAAGTCAGACCAGTTTTGACAACATGCTTGTGCTTCCTCTCTGCGACTCCATTTTGCTGCAGGGTATTGGGGCATGACATTTGATGGAAAATACCCTTTTGATGAAAGATTTGCTGCAAATGGTTACTAAGAAACTCGCCACCACCATCCGATTGGAAAATTCGTACTTTAGAATCAAAAAATTTTCCACAAAAGAAAGAAAGATTGGAAAAATAGTAGCAACTTCAGATTTTCTTTTCATAGGATAATACCAAGTAAATCGGCTAAAGCCATCCACAAGAACTAAATAAAACCTAAATCCTTCATGAGAAACAGTTGGTGCTGGTCCCCACACATCACAGTAAATGGTGTGGAGAGGGTGTGGAGCACGCTGTTATTTTGAGGGGAAGGGAAGCCGAGAGCTCTAGCCAAGCTTGCAACTGTTGCAAGGTTTATTCGAACTAACATGCTAAATGGAGAGAGACGAAGACAGTTGCTGCATGATGCGGTTAGATGGGTGTTCAAGGCAAGCATGCCATAGGGAAGTGGAGACTGGGATATGGCTTACCAAACCAGAGTGTTGAACAACCTTATTAAGAGGGTATAGTCCTCCTTTAACCGGTCCTTTGTGGAGCAGACGGCCCGTTCTCAAATCCTTTATCAGAAAACCCCATGGAGTGAATATAAAGCAACATGAATGAGCTCTAGTAAATGGAGCGATTGAGAGCAAGTTTTTGCAGAGACTTGGAACATGAAGAACATCTGTCATAGTGATAGAACTGGAAGATAATGGAAGAGAAACCATACCAGTCTGTGAGATCTCCAGGCTGACCCATTTCCTACCATAACTCAATCAGTCCCAGTGTGGGGCGTTGTGTTCTTGAACTCAGCTGCATTCGGGGTCATGTGGTTTGTTGTGCCTATGTCGGGGTATCGTGTCAGATCGCTTGGATCGACAACCTGCATAGCAGCAAAAGACTCTGTGGTATGGGAGGTTTCATCCTCCAGGAAGGCAAAGTAGTGGTTGGCCTTGTGATTTGGGAGACCACACTTGTAGCATGTGACTTGAGTTAGGAAAGATCGACTACGAGCAGCCCCGCGAGCACCACAATATGACGGACCATGACCATGAAAGGGAGCGTAGGAGGGATTAGGAGAATAACCCCGACCCCGACCATTGTTAGAGATGCGGCCTTAGCCTCGAGAATGGGAGGTGTAGAAGGCAACTGCAGGTGGATGAGAAGCGACTAGGTGCTGGAGATAGATCTCATGATCAAGGAGTCCATAAACCTCATCAAGAGTAGGAACGTTGCTGCGAGCATTGATTGCAGTGACAATGGAGTCATACTCGGAACCAACTCCACGAGTAATCCATAGAATCATATCATCTGGGTTAACTGGTTTGCCTGCACTTGCAAGCGCCAAGGCCAAAGTGTTGGTCTGCTGAAAAAACTCAGCAATGGTTTTGCACCCTTTGGACAAGGATTGGAGCTCGGTCTTCATGTTCTGGACGCGAGCATAGGTATACGACACGTATACTTTCTTGAGAGTGATCTAAACATCACGACTCGTTTCTTTATCAATGACTTGAGAGAGAACGATGTCAGACAAGGAGGAATTTAGCCAGCCTAAGACTAATTGATCTAGTCTTTCCCATTTGGCAATGACATCAGTATCGGACATGGGTTTAGTCACAGGTAGACAAAGCCAAGAACACCATGGCTTCTAAGGATGGGGGTGACATGAGTTTTCCAGAGAAGGTAGTTGTTGGTCGAGAGCTTGATGGAGACCTCTTGTGAGATAGACTTGACAATGGGTAAATTTGACAATGGGTTGGTGGTAGTGGAAGATGAACCCTCTGGTGTAGTCATGAGAGAGGTAGGGAGGAATGAAGAGATTGAGAAAAAAAAATCAGAGGAAGAATGACCTAGCTTTGATACCATGAAAGAACTCAAGTGAAGAAGAATACCCAATGTAAATAGTTTGGGTTCCTGCTTGTATATTTATAGATTACAAAATAGAGCACATCTCGTGGGCACGAGATGAAAACTTGTCTCCACGAGTTACGCATTCTTAGGATGCGTAACGGAAGGAAAAAACAAGGGAGATAGTTAATGAGCTATACATGGTAAGTTACAACTATGTATGACCAAGTCCTAGATCTCTAACAGCTGACAAATTCTTAATACATATCGCTAATACAAAGAAGTGATGTTTGAGAATCATACAAGAGGTTCTCCAATATTTCAATAATTAGAAACTTGATTTTCTGCCACAAATCTCACCAAGTGTGCTTGTTGGCATCTCTTGGAAAATACAAGATTTGAATGTTAATTGATACGTGAATGAGCTGATAGCATTCTTCAAAGACGAATCTTATGCACCATGGCAACTCATTTATTATTTCATCGGGGAGCATGACTACTTGAAGATCACCCACCAATTAGTTTTGTTTTTGCTATAACCGTTGGGCAAGTGTTAAACCACATGTGCTTTCGCTTCCCCAGCCAAACAAGGGCAGTGACACTTTGATTTGCATCTTACAAGTTTCCCAACGATTTAAGGCTATCATTGCAGCCGTGTTACTATTACCAATAGCTCAATCTACATTTATATTATATTGATGGTTCCCACAAGTGAAGTAGTCATTTATGCAATGTCAAAGTTCATTTGATCCTTAGCAATCAAAATTTGATTGAAGGGAATATGAATATTCATTGATTTCTATGTTGATTGGTCACTATCTTCTTTTTGGAGCAAATCTTCAACTCCCAAATTTGTTTATCTCCCCATCTTCACATCACATAATGACACATGTGATGATTTTTTTGAATTTGGTGCCTCTTTTTGGTACTTTTTTTTATTTGAAAATCATTTTATGGTACCTATACAATAAGATTATATTTGCTCTTTTTATCTAGCGCTCCTCTTCACACCCTGTCAAGGGGTGGGCACATCAGCGCTAACAAGTGATTTTCATTTTTTGACAGGGTGCATATCACTTTTTGGCGCTGATGTGCCCGGAGAGGAGCAGATACAATCCACCCTCATATGTTACCCACCTTTATGTGTGGGGACAAACAAATTTGGGAGTAGAAGATTTGCTCCCCTTCTAAATCAAAGCAAATGTTTTGCTATTAAAAAGTGTTTTTTAACTTTTTGAGAGCATATTTACAGAGGTTTATAGACATGATCGTAGTTTGTAGACAATCATGGGCACATGGACTCATAACCCATTCATTACTATACACGAAGCAAATGTTCTGTGATAAAAATGCCTCTGTAGTGCATATGGTGAATCAAAAACAGACATGTATTGTTTTGGG
>JAOXJP010079698.1:0-15022 GCA_025762735.1 Platanus orientalis
GTTTAATGCAAATTCGTTTTCCCAACATCCGTTGAATATTGGATGCGAATTTGGATGCCTATGTTTTTAAACGGAGTCAAATACAGATGAGTCAATATCTACTTCGAATTCGCTCCATTTACAGCCGTATAAAGGGGGGCTGGGGGGAGAGAACAAAAACATAATATTACAATCTAAAGGAAAATAGAAGATAGCTGAATAAAAAAGAGAAAAAAAAATAAAGGAAGAAAAAAAAATAAAGATAAGAAAAAAAACAAGGGACTCTCCCATACAAGCACAAAGAAGGAATCTCCTCCGAGATGGAACCACAAAAGTATTGTTCTTGGACATCCTTTTGGCCAAATCATTTGCCACTGAATTAGCCTCTCTTAGAATTTAGATGAATGAGATGTTCAAAATAAAAGCAAGAAAATACGCTCCCTTGACCAGATGGGAAGCCACCAAGGACCCTTTTTACCACCCTTCAACAAACCTATAACAATTGTCGAGTCTCCTTCTACTATGAATGGGATATGAAGATCACCTCTAGAGTGAATGACGAAAAGAAGTGCATTTACTTCTGCAAAGATGGCATCCCCCAAACTGGAGGCCCCGAAAAAGCCTTCACCACACATGAACTTGAAGCATTAGAAATCAGACCTCCAAAATCTAATGGACCAAGGTTCCCCAAAGAACAACCACCAAAATTTAGTTTCAACACCAATCCAAATGGGAGGGACCATTTATGACCAACCGAAATCCCTTCAAAAAGAACCTCCTCAGAAGCCCAGTGAGCCACACGAATGAATATATACTCAATCGATTGACGGAAGTTCTTTTCTTGTCCTAAAAATCCATTGATTTCATTCTTTCCAAATAGACTATATAATGACAATAGGAAGATATCTCCATAGAAGTTTTCCCCTCATGGCAAAAGGAATAGATGACTATATGCATACAAAATTAGCAATCTCAATGAGAAAGGCTAATAAAATACTAAAAAAGTAAATAAAATAACACCATTAATTTAAGCACAAAAGGACAATGAATAAATAAGTGGTTCTATAAGCATAAATGACAGACATGAAGAAGAAGACACCAACATTTCGTCCTATGCTGAAGCATACCACTTGTATTCACATATTTGTAGGTTACTTCCCAACATAAGGCCTTAAATCTTGAAGGACCATGAATTTTCCAAATTGCCTTCGAAGAAAAAAAAATGAGTGGTGTTTGGAAGTAGGGATCAAGAAATTAGAATTTTTCAAAATGATGAAGGACTAAAGCAACCACTTGGGGAAAGAAACCAAATACAGGAGTTATGAGCTGAAGGGTCAAAAAATATGTCAAATAAGACACATGAGAGAGAAGAAGCCTCCTCGATCTCTAAATCTCTCAAGCCTCTACAAAGACCTAGGTCCCAATCCAGATTAGAGCTATGAAATGACTAAAAAAAAACATGGGAATGGTAAACCTTTCTTGTTAAAAATAACGTAAATCCATTGGAATTTTTAAGAAAGTGGTAATTCATCCCATCACACTATTGTTTCGATTCTTTGTAAAACTTTAATTTTTCATAAAAAAATACAGATCATGAAAATGATTTATCACATAATCACCATATGAAATACTAGGATTTAAATCATGGAAGTTAAAGATAAATATCACAATGGCTAAATTGGGCACAAGATAATGATCCGACCCAGACTCCAAAGTATCCACACATATTCTAAAGCTCTCCACACTTTTTCCATATTTAGAAAAGTTACAAGACCCATCATCAACATGGTTTAATCTATTTATAGAGTTTTTTGAAAAGCCAAAGTAGTCCTAGGGGGTGTGGGATACTTATGAGATTCTTATCCTTAAGCTATAAGGCCTAGTATCCTTAAATGAGTCAAATTGTATTAAGGATACTCTATATTTTATTGATTACAAACTGGCACACCACTAATTGTTATAATCCTTGTTACATATTGCAACTGAATATTCTTTCACTTAAGGATAATTAATTTTTTTTGGACATTTACTTCCTCTCAAATATCATGTAGGCTATAAAATTATCCATCATTTAACCTCTAATTAGGCATCACTAGTTGGTAGCTCAAAATAACGAATACAACTTAGAGAAATATAAACCCCTCAGGTCTAAGGATGAGTCTGTAAATATGAACTACACTTACCTTAACAGTGTTGTTTTACCAAGTGTGTTCATAACGGATTCATTTAATGCATTTATATAATGCACCCACATGCAAGCTTAGAGTCTCACTCTAATAACTAAGAGTACATCACTCCATCACATGATAGCTCTATATGTAGTAGCCTTATACGTGATGTGCCTACAATTACCCATAGTTGTAAAATTTCAAGTCTACAAGAATTAGATTATTAGATCTCTCCACATATTCCAATATATTTAACATCTTACTATGTTACCTGAGGACCACCTATCACATCTCATGAGATCAGATAATTACCTATGTAAAGAAATAATTACATGTGATGATGAAATAAAAGGTTCTTATAAACTTAATAAGTAAACAAATTTGCTTATATTTTATATGAATGACTTTGTCAAGACACATATTTCTAACAATCTCTCACTTGTTTTCAAAGCCAATCACTAACTGGTTAAATACATATCTGGTCAATGTGTGCATCTAATGTTTTTTATAGCACCATAATCATATGTTCATAAGATTATCTGAGGAAATAATCTTAGTGAAACCAATTTCATCTCAATGCATCATAAGTGATTATTCTAAAGGAATTACACAAAGTTCTGTGAAACCAGGGTAACTTAAACCCCTTTTTGCCACTTTTTAAGCTGCATCAGACTCTGCCCATGTTAGAGGAGCTTTGATTTGATACGAACACCCCCCTAAACAAATAGGTGTGAATGTCATTAAGGGCAACCACATCAGCACTGAAAAAGTGACTTACACTTTTTGGGAGGTGCTTATCAATTTTTGGTGCTGATGTGTCAGCTCTTGACTCCATTCGCACATATTCATTCATGGTTTGTTTGCAGTACATTATCATTTCACTCTTACAACTAATAAGTTTCAACCCATTATAAAACATAACTAGATACTATCCAACATTTTGACTTGTCCACAGTTTTGCAAATTAAAACATAATCATTATTAATAATTTTCATAATCACTAGTCAAGCTAGCAAGCAAGTTGGCATGCTCAGAGACATGGTGCACAGGACACAAGGGACACAGGCACTTGACATAGAGTATGGGATGTTGGCATGTCAGGTGTACAACAACCTACATGCAAGCGTTCAGGCGCGTGGCCTTGTATCCATGTGTGCCTAAGCATTGCCATATGTGTGTGTGTGTGTGCGCCTACATGAGCCACATAGACAACACAAGTTGTGTGGCCAATACGCGTGCATGTCGTGTGGGCCTCCTACCCCATAGATGTTTGACATGTTTTTCCCACCTTAAATGGACTCCTTTAAATCCCGAATTTTGATGGAGTGCTTTTAATGTTAGGATCGAACTATGCAAAAAAAAACATTTTCTAAAATGCTATAAATCCATGTTTTTAACTCACATGAGACACCCCAGTTGTTAAACAAAATGTCTCTTAGAGGAATCCGACTCCAAATGGAGTTAAAATTTTATCAAATTTTATATTTAACATTTATTTATATTTTGGATCACGAATATATAAAAATTAATCATCAAATAATTAATTTGGAGCAAAAATGAAATATCTTTTATAGTTGCAACATTATGTTTCCTAGTTCAATTAGGAGTTTGAGTCCAATCTTATTGGTCTCCTACCTTTTCAAAATTCTTATCTCTGACAACATCCCAAAAAGCTTTCTAAGTTGGATTAGGAGTTATATTCTACGTAAGAATCAAATAAAAGGGATAATCATCTAAATCCTTGTCCAACTTGGACCCCTCTATAGGGTTGCTAGGGTGAGCACGACTTAGTCTCTTAGAGGTGCTCAAAATCTCTACAAAATTTAAATAAAATTTCAGAAACATCAATAGAAATCTATTAGAATCAATCAATGATGAAATCAAAGCTAATTTCTTCTCTCTAGACTGTTTCTGGGTTGTTTCCGGATCGCGGCAGACAGCTCTAAATCTCGTTATTCTCATTTCTTTGTATTCTAGCCTCTAATTTCTCCATGTTTACAGAGACTTGAACTATTATTATCTTTCTAAAACATTATACATTGAAAGGAAACCTCAAGAAACCAATCCGCTATATAGATTGCCTGAGGGGAGTACACATGATATAGAAGAGAGATGAGAGAGAGAAGAGAACCAACATAGCACAACCATTCAACCATTAAAAATGAAATTTTATGATTCTAAAACATTCCACACTTCAATAGAATTCAAACAAATCAAACACATTCAAATATGATTTGAATTAAACCCATAATTGGCATTGTAATCAAACCTGCCCTAGATTTTCTCCAAACAATTTTTCTCTTTAAATTCCATGACAAACCACTATTAAAACTTTATTTCCAAAACTTGTTATGTGTTTTAATTGTGTCTTATCATAAATTAAAAGTGAATCAAACAGAAAAAAATATTACATATGGAAGGTTCTTATACCAATTGTTGTTTCAATTCTTTGAAAAACTTTTTCCTTAATTTTCTTAAAAAAATATAGATCATAAATATGATTTATCCTATGATCACCATATGAAATACTAGGATTTAAATTAAGTAAATTAAAAATAAATACCTCAATGGTTGACCCGAACACAAAATGATGATCTGACCTAGTCTCCAAAGTATCCACACCTGCTCTAAAGCTCTTCACACTTCTCTTATGTTCAAAAAAGTTACAAGACCCATCATCAACATGGATTATTCTAATTATAGTGTTTTTGATAAGCCAAAGCAATCCTAGGGGGTGTGGGATTCTTATAGGATTCTTATCCTTATGCTGTGGGGTTAATATATACTCTATTTTTTTATTAATTATAACCTAACACACCATTATTTGCAATAATCCATGTTACATATTACAACTGACCTCCCAAAAAAAATAAATTAACAATGAGGCGCTTCTTTACAGATATTTTGCAAATATGTCCTTATACTACATAATATTCCTTAATGATCCTTGGGAATATAAAATAATCATTGTTTAACCCCTTTGGTCATTAGTATATTATCATTAGGAACTTAATGAATCAATAGAAGATTTAAAAATATTTCTTTGATAAAATCTTTTTTTAAATTAAATATCTATTATAATAAAATTTTCAAAACATTTAACAAACACTTTATCAAGTACCATTAGCGCCAGATTTTCATATCCAACTAAATCATGTATTTCTTAAACCGAATATTTTCCCACTTAAGGATAGTGAATTCCTCATTGGACATTTGCATCCTCTCAAGTATTATGTAGGTTATGCAAACTACATATGATATAGTTTCCAATTAGGCAACACTAGTTGGTAGCTCAAAATAATGAACATGGCAACTTAGAGAAACACAAACCCCTCAGGTCTAAGGACGATTCTGTAAATATGAACTACACTTATCCTAACAATGATGTTTTACCAAGTGTGTTTATAATGAATCTCTTTAATGCATTAATATAATGCATTCACATGCAAACTTAGAGTCTCACTCCAGTAACTTAAATTACATCACTCCATCATATGGCAACTCTATATGTACTAGTCATATAAGTGATGTACCCAGCATCATCCATAACCGTAAAATTTCAGGTCTACAAGAATTGGATTATCAAATCTCTCCACACATTTCAATGTGTTTGACATCCTACTATATTACCTGAGGACTAGCTATCTCATCTCATGACATCAAATAATTACTCATGTAAAGATATAATTACAAGTGATGATGGAAAAAAAGGTTCTTATTAATTTAATAAACAAATAAATTTGCTTATATTTTATATAAATGGCTTTGTCAGGACACATCTCTCTAATAAATCCTCTCAAAATCTAATTATGTCCCTTTACTTGGATCTTATCTGATATATGGAGAGAATTTTGGATAAATCTTACTACTATTCTTCCAAGGGCATGTTAAGAGTACCCTCCCATCAGAAATGGAATCCCATCCGTTAGCAAGAAATCCATATTTTGTTGATAAAACCGAGTGCCAAAGACTTCAACTTCTCGAGGGGAACCTCCAAATCCATTTTGCCAACAAAGTTTCATTCTAAATCATCGAATTACTTAATCCAAGTCCCCCCATTTCAACCGGCTTACATATATTATTTAATTTTAACATGTGATCTTTTCTAATGTCCCTTGGCTCCAAAAGAAAGTTCCTTTGCATTTCCACAATATATTTAATCACTTTGTTAGGTGAATTGAAGATGAATAGATAGTATGTGGGAAGGTTAGAAAGTGTAGACCTTATTAGAACAATTTTACCCCCAAGGAGATGAAATTTTTTTCCATGCACTTAGCCTCTTAGAAAGAAAAAAAAATTCAATAATCAGTTGCTAAAAATTAAGGGACTTGGGGTTGCCCCACAAAGGTAGGCCAAGGTACTTAAGGGGCCAAGATTCTTGCTCACAACCCATTAGATGAGCATAGTTAGTCAACTCCCTATCATCCATATTCAGCACTGCCACTTCACATTTTTTCATGTTGACCCTAAGACCAGATTCTTTCAAAACATTTCAATGTAGCTCTTAAATTACCAATGTAAACATGACTAGCCTCACAAAATAGGATTGTATCCTCAGCAAATTGGAGGTGAGATGCGGAGACATTACCTCTTACAATACTGAAACCAATAATTAGGTATCGATCCTTAGCCTTTAAGAGTGTTAGCTACAAGAGGGGATAGGGGATCAGCTTGTCTAAGGCCCCACTTGGCACCAAAGAACCCTTTTGATGTATCATTTGTGAGAACTGCATAATGTACTGAAGAAATGTAAATCCGAAATCCACTTTCTCCATCTAGGACCAAAGCCTTTCTGAGACATAACATATTCAAGGAAGTCCCAATTGACATGATCATAAGTTTTTTCATGATCCACTTTGCATACAATTCCTTCCCCACTCCCCCCTTAGCTTTCATATCCTTGACACACTCATTGGCTATTAAGATTTCATCAAGGATTTGTGTGTCCTTTACAAACACCCCTTGAGATAATGTAATATCTTGCATGACATCTAGAATTCTTTTTTAGATGACTTCCGAGATAATCTTATACGCAATACCAATCATGCTGATTGGCATAAAATCTTTAGAACCTAATTTCTCATCTTAGAAATGAGAGTGATGAAAGTTGAGTTCATACTCGTGTTGATGGTACATCTCTCGAAAAATTCGTTGAATACTACAAGGAGATCATTCTTAATCACATCCCAACAATTTTTATAAAAAATCATTGTTAAACGGTCCAAACCTGGGATTGATCATTCATCTCCAAAATAAAACAATGGATCTCCTCTTCATCAAAACTCCTTTCCAATCTCTCTGCTTGATCAGTCGAAAGACGATCCCAATCCAAGCCTTCCACACTTCTACAAGGATTCGGTGGTGAAGAATAGAGAGTAGTTAAATGTTGGATGAAAGCTTGCTCAATCTCCTCTGGGTCTTCAGTACATAAACCATCCAATGAAATTTTATTGATTTGATTATTGATTCTCCTTACATTATCCATTCTATGAAAGAATTTAGTATTCCCGCCCACTTCCTTAAACCAACAAAATCTCTTGTTTTTTTGCCTCCATTTGATTTCCTCATTTCTGATCATTTGTTCATAATCAACTTTCAGCTTCCTTCTCTCCTCCCACTTTGATTGATCCGAATTCCGAATTTCCTCCATCTAAAATTTCCAAATCAAAAGAAAAAATTTTCTTTGCTTCCTCAATGTTTTTGAAAACCTTTTTGTTCCAAGTCCTCAACTTCCCTTTAATAACTTGCAACTCCTTCATGAATCTAAACCCTTGCCACCCATTAACTTGTTGAATAGGCCACAAATCACTCATCACATTATGAAATTGCAGGTGGGTAATCCATATGTTTTCAAATAAAAAAGGAGAACCCCGCCGCATGTTGATATGATGAAGTAAGATGGAACAATAATCTGATGTCACCCTAGGCAAGGCAATCTGGATGGGATCCCAAAAATCACTTCCCAATCATGGGAGAACAAGAATCTATCTAACTTGTTTCAAGAACGGGTACCCAAAGGTTGGACCAAGTGTAACTAGCATTCATCAACAGGATATCAAAAAGAACACAATCATTAACAAAATTTTCGAATCCCTTCATTGATCTAGTGATTCTAGAACCCCCTCTCTTTTCCTGACAAATATGAATAGCATTGAAGTCCCCCTCAAGACACCATGGGACATCCTAGAGGAAAATATATCTAACAATTCTAACAAAAAATCTCCTCTTTCATAAGGTCTCACCGGACCATAGACCGAAGCTAAGCATCATATCACTCCATCGCCCTTATTTTGAAATTTGATGGAAAAAGAGGAAGTCCTAGGAAAAGACTCAATACACTCAAACATATCCTCTTTCCATATAATTAACCATCCACCTGAATCCCCAAGAAATGGGAGGAAAGACCACTTCTTATTTTTGGATCCCCAAATGCTTTTAACCCATTTATTTTCCACATTCTCTAGCTTAGTCTCTTGAAGCATAACAATATCTGCCTGGGCTATTTTCAAAGATTCTTAAACAAGACTTTTCTTCTTGGCATTCCCAAGGCCCCTCACGTTCCAGGATAAGATCCTCATTGGCAACTTTTCATACCCCTTCTTCTAGACCCCCTCTCCAGTCTATCTTCTTTAGAACCTGACAGACACTCATAGTTTATACCCAAAGATAATTTGACCAATTCGTGCATTCTCCTCATATTTATAATAGCATTGAGAATAGTAGGGGTAGATTTAATGCCCAAATCTCTCTAAATTGTCAACTTCATCCCGCAACAATTTAAAAATCTCGCTATGGGGACAAATCTTCTTAGGAGATGCCCTGAATGATCCTCCAAGATGAGTTCGAGAGGGACTTAGAGATTGTGATGAGAGAGACCCAGTATTTTCAATGGGAACAAAATGTTGAACCATGAGTTTCTTCCCAATTTGAGGCACCTTTTTGATACCATATCTATCACCTTAGAGACCATAGATTCCATAACCAACTTCAAGAGAGCATCAGACATTGAAGGGGAAACCTCAATTTCCAAGCTAGGAGTGTATGTCAATTTACCAATCTCTTACATATAATTGAAAGGGGGGGTTAGTAGAGGGTATAGATTGCAGAAGGGCAGATGGAGATATGGAGTGAGAAGAGACATGAGTATCTACATGATAAATCATGGAATTGAAATTTGTATTAAGAGTACCTAGATTAGGAGAACAGCAAATCGTTTCATTATGAGGGAGACTTTTGATGAGGTACAACGAGCCAAACAGATTATGTTGGGTATAGTCCTTTATTGAGGAATCGAAAGGGGATGCATAAACAGCAGCTTTGGCAGTAGCCTCATGACCCGCATAGAACCATTTCAGGATAGGAGAATCCATATCCACTTGCTCATCCAACTGCTGATTGGAACAAGAACAGATGATGTTACCAATAACGGGTGAGGAGTCAAAATCATTGGAACAAGCCTCCTCCACCAATGCTTTTCTGTAGAAGCAGGGGTTGGTTCTTGTAGAATGGCCATTTCTAGGGCACTAAGCAAACAAATATGGATTAGTGCTTGCGGAGCTAGTCGAACCATCGAGGGGAAAGCATTGCCCACCAACCATTTTAGCTTCAAGTCTCTAGGAGAAAACCTCATGAGAAAAGTCGTCTAGCAACAAAGAGGACCTAGGCCGAACCCCTCCTATACCAAAAGAACCCATCGAGGCATTGGCATTCTCAAATGGCGGAATATATTTCCCCAAAATTGACCGTAGAGTAGGAAGATTCAAAGGTAGCTTTATCAAGGCCTTCACAATCGATGACCCCATAGGATTGAGGGAAGACAACAACCTCCTTTTGGGTCTCCACACCATATTAACCGCACGAGGCGGACTCTTTGTAACAGAGGTCGCATATACATCCAACCCACCCTGGGCCTCTATCGAGAAACCGGGGCCCAAAGGCCTCTTATCATTGTGAGAGCAAAAGGCAGGAAGCCCATTAACCTATGCAGGCCCAAGATCGAAGCCCACTTTTTTGAAATTCAAATACTCCCGTAGATCTCCATTACTGATGTCAATAGGTGTTGGCATGGGGCTCAATGATCCTACCTTCGCCTTATCTTTAGACTTCCCCTTTAGACACGTGTACAACCCAGCTCCAGCTCATCATCTTCATTCCCAATTGCTGGAGAATAGAGAATGCGGGAGAAGTCTAATCCTCACTGATCATGTCAAGGATTGACACCCAAATACGATGGTGATTGGTGGCTCCCCCCTTCCCAGAGATGGATAATTCGAGGGATGACAGCCAAGCAAGATGCATGGACCTTGATACGGGCCTTTGATAGATCCAATAACTCTTCAATTGCCTGAGAAATCTTAACCAAGCCCCCACAAGAGTCCCCAAGCACCGCCACAACTTCTTTGTTCCAAAGATGGAATGGAAGTCCCAACAATCCTTTGTTTCACACTGAGGGTCAAGCATGTTAGCAATAGGTGACAATTTATATAAATGAATCAGTTGGTCAAGGTGGAGCAACTTTGATATCGAATCCTCAAACGGGGGGAATATCTTGAATGATTGCCCTATAGCCATTAATAAGGTAAAATGTTATAGGATGCGGGAGAGAACGATGGAGGGCATTGCAAATGTCGATCAAATCCGGCACCGCCCCTTCGACATCACACACCCAAAAGGAGACCCACTTTCCAGGGGAAGACTTGTCTGCACAAATAATAGAGTTACCAGGTAAGTGAGGAGGTGATGAAATCCTTGGATGCATGGCAATGGGGTTCCTCCATAGGTTGTTCGAAGCCAAGATAGCAGTAGTACATGACTTGGAAGGAATAGGCTGAAGAAGGAAAGAAACAAAATTGCTCAAACCTATTAGGAATTTACCCTAATCTAGGATCATGAGAAACGAAATGAAACAGAATAAAGATTAAGACAAAACAAAGATAGAAGAACACCAAATTTACATGGTTCACCCAACTTTGGCTACGTTCACGGAGTCGTTACGATTTTTCACTATGATTGAAAGTAGAAAGTACAAGATAATATAGTTGTTGCCAGCCCCAAACATTATACATATATAATTAGGGCTACACCGTACAAGTGTAAAATTACCATAATACCCCTACTAAAAAAATCCAAGCTCTACAGTACTATCAAGCTCCACACTATCAAATTCATTGAAGAGTGGAAAGGTGTATAATACTATCAGGCTCCACACTTCCTATCAATCTCTCACTTAGAGACTGATCACAACAAAAACTCTAAACTCTTTTTTTGCGATAAATACAAAAACTAAACTCTTCATGCCTTCAAAACATAACAAACATCGCAACAACCAACCCTCTCTGTCCTCAAAGTTGAAGACCAATTGAAGCTAAATATAGCTTCAGTTTCTTAGTGATGACTACCTTGTTAACATGTCTGCGAGATTCTGACTTCCATGGATCTTTTTAAGTGAAAACACTTCATCCTCCAAAAGTGACCGTATGAAATGGTATCTCAACTATATGTTCTTCGTCCTGGAATGAAACACTAGATTCTTTGCAATATGTATAGCGCTCTGATCATTACTGTACAGAACATTGTTTTCCTACTTCCTACCCAACTCTTCCAAGAAACTATGCAACCAAATCATCTACTGACTACGTTCAATAATTACAACATATTCAACTTCTGTAGTGGAGAGAGTCACAATCATTTGTAACTTAGAAACCCAACTTACTATTGTACCACCCACGATATACACATATCTAGTAGTACTCTTCCAGTTCAACATACTTATTCTTTTCAGCATGAATACTTGCATTATCATATTCAACAACTAACTTGTCCTTATACATTACTTTTTAATTAAATATGGCATCTCTACTTCTAATTATTTTTCGATTTTGATCATCCTAAAATCGATAACCAAATTCATCAGTGTCATACCCAATAAAAATATATTTTCTAGATTTTGGATCAAGTTTACTCCTAGCATTAGAATCTATATGCACATATGAAACACAACCAAATACTTTCAAATGTGAAAGACATACCTTCTTTCCACTCCAAGCCTCCTCTAGAAGATTCTCGTCCAAAGGAATAGAAGGTCCATAGTTGAGTAAGTATGTTGCAGTATTAATTGTATCATCCCAAAACATCTTCGACAGTCCAAAGTGTATCCTCATGCTTCTAACATGTTCATTAAGAGTTATTTTCATACATTCTACCACCCTGTTATGCTATGGTGTCATAGGAATAGTTTTCTCCATTCTGATCTCATTAATGGCACAAAATTCTTTGAACTCCTTCTCTCCATACTCTCCTCCATTATCAGATCTCATATCAGATCTCAAGCACTTTATCTTCAAACCTATCTCAGTTTCTACCATGAATTTTCACTTCTTAAAAGTGTTGTAAACATCAGATTTATTTTTCAAAAAATAAGCCCATACCTTTCTTGTCAAATCATCAATGAAGGTAACATAATATGATGAGCCTCCAAAAAATGAAACTAGAGAAGGTCCCCACACATCTGTATGAACCAATTCTAATTTTTCTATCTTGGGTGTTCAGTCAGCCTTTGAGAAACTAACCCTCTTCTATTTTCCAAAGATACAGTCTTCACACAAACTAATGTTCACTAATTTTATACCTGACAGTTTTCCTTTAGACAAAAGTGTTTTTATCCCTTTTTCACTCATATGGCCAAACCTGTGATGCTACAGATTTGAATATTCTTCTGCATCAGCAATTACAGTAGAATTTCTAATGCTTATAGTTATTTAGAGAGTACTAGTCTTCTTTCCATGAGCTACAACCATGGCTCCTTTGGTGACTTTCCAGTAACTATCTATGAAAGTTATTGCATACCCTTCGTCATTAAGTTGTCCCATAGATACTAAGTTTCTCTTCAAGCCAAGAACATGTCTGACTTTTTATAACTTCCATACACCCCCATTGGGTAATTTAATCCGAATATCTCCTTTGCCCACAATGTCCAAAGATTCATCATCAGCTAGATAAACATTTTCAAATTCACCATTAACATAGTTTTTCATGATTTCTTTATGTGGGGTATAGTGAAAGGATGCCCCTGAATCCAAGACCCATGAATCAATGGGACTATCAATGCTCAAAATCAAAGCATCAAGGACCTCCTCTATTGTGACGTTCACTGAATCCTACTCATCCTTGTTCTTCCTCCTTGGTGCTCGACAATCTTTCTTCAGATGACCCTTTTTTCCACAGTTCTAGTAATTGCCAAAAGGTTTTTCAGATATCGACTTGCACCTTCTCTTGGAATTCGATCTACCACGGTCTGTACTTCTTTAAGATGTTCTTTCCCTATTCTCTGTATTCAAAACAGATCCTGATGTTTCCCCTGATTCCTTCCTATGAATTTTTTCACTTAGAATTAAGTCCCGAACATCATTGTATTTGAGTTTCAAGTTTCTAGAAGAACTACTCACTGCAGTTACATTATTGTTCCAACTTTCCGGCAAGGAGGATAAAAGAATTAAAGCTTTAACCTCATCTTTGAATTCAATCCCTACAGAACTTAACTAGGATGTAACTAGATTGAACTCGTTTAGATGATCAATCACAGTCGTGCCTTGTGACATTTTTAGATTGAATAATCATCGTATCAAATACACCTTATTAATGGCAGAGGGTTTTTCATACATATTCAAAAGAGTTGCCATCAGACCTAATGTGGTTGTCTCATTCGTTATGTTGAAGACAACGTTATAAGCTAAAGTCAATTGAATAACCCCTAGCACCTGTCTATCAAGAAGAGTCCATTCATCTTCTTCCATGCTATCTGGTTTCTTTCCTGAAAGCTATTTGTACAAGTTCTTTTGATACAAATAATCTTCAATCTGTATCTTCCAAAACCCAAAGTCCAAACCATCGAACTTACTGATTTTGACATTCTCTTCATCTGCAGCCATCACTCCCACTCAAACCTGAATGCTTTGATATCAGTTGTTAGGGATTTACCCTAATCCCAGGATCGTAAGAAAGAAAAACGAAGCAAAATAAAGATCTAGAACAAAAAACAAAACACAGAAAAACACTAGATTTACGTGGTTCACTCAACTTGAGCTATGTCCACGGAATCGCTACGATTTTTCACTATGATCGAAAAATATAAACTACAAGATGATTTAGTTGTTGTGGCTGCTCTCAACATTATATATAATTAGGGCTACACCATACAAGTGTGAAATTACCATAATACCCTTACTAAAAAATTCAGGGAAAAGTGTATAATACTATCAGGCTCCACACTTCCAATCAAGCATGACTGAACCTTGATGTGGCGAGGGGCAAATCATATTTTTTTCTCAAAGAAAGAAAATGTCCTTCAACTGTCATTTCCATCAAGGGGTCCGGCTATTAACCAGGGTACCTAATCTTCACCGTGATGTATGGAGCTAAAAGAACATTAATTGTACATTTAAGTGATAGCTCTACTCCACAACACTATAAAGACTAATTCCAACCACTTGCAGTCGCCTCCATGAATTCCTTGACTCTCTTGGCCTTTCCCTAGTCTATTTAGAGCCTTCAATTTACACCATTCACTTCTTCCATTTATTGCTTGGTTCAACTGTCAAATACAAAAAAGACTAAAGAGTAAGGTGTTGCCCATTCAACAAAGGACTTCACAGGGTCTTTGCCTGCCACTGTAAGGTAGATGGATTGCTGTGTGATGTGATTGCGTGTGCATAGAAATGAAACTTCCAAAAGGCTTCCCTTATCATGACATACCATAAATTTTATTTTTTAACTCATCAAACCCGTGAAGTTGTAGCAGTAATAGTAGAATCTGCAACAGTAATATGGTCCAAGAACAGCATAAGATTGGAGAAGGAAGACTAGGAAAAAAGAGAAGG
>JAOXJP010079709.1:0-15022 GCA_025762735.1 Platanus orientalis
GTCAGACCAAATTAATATTTATGGTGCTTCTTTTGTCATTGTCACATAATAGCTACGTTGTGTATGACAAAGAAGGGGCTTTTGTTAGCACCATAATTTGGCCTAACAAGAACCATATCATTTGCTTGACAAATCTTGAAATTCTTAAGCATAGCAAGACTGTAATAGAATATGGGGCTGATTGAGGAACTCCAGTGCCAGGGTTTGTTTCATAAAGTTTTCTAGAAACCCTGAACCAATAACAGGTTTTGTAGAAAATGCACTTTTCTAGAAAAATAGTCTTATCTTCCAAACATAATGCATTTAAAAAAAAATCCATTATTGGAAATGGTCGAAATGGCCCATAGCATGAAAGAATATGTTAGCATATTCATTCCCATGGATTTTCCAAAGTACCCTTGAGCTACAATTCTAATTCCCCAAGAATATCTTCCCTTTTATTTATAATTATACCCTAAAGTCAAAATAACCAAAAAACCTATGGTAACATTACATCATATAATTAAGGATGATGTAATTTAAGGGTAAAAAGGCTTCAAAAGTTGGAATGGGAGGGTGCAAATTTGGAAAAAGGATATTATAATTCAAGAAATTTTGGCTAAATTGGAAAATTTCTCTACTAACTAATTTAGAGAACTCTCTACTATCTTTGAATAATTCTCTACTAAACTTGAAGAATTCCCTACTAAGTTTGGAGATTCCTCTTCTAAATCTAGATGAAATTTCTTTATGGCAAGAAAAATGAGCAAGAGGAAAAGCCAAGGAAAAAAGCAAATGGGAAGAGAAATAACTCACATCCATTGTAGGTATATTTTTCTTTAATTAAATTATGTATAATTTTCATGAATAGGTCATGTAGAAATAGGAACAATTAGGAACAAGGATCATTAGCTTATTATATGCATAGATCTAAATATTGATTGATGTTCGCTTTGCTTGTTTGTCATGAGGCATGCTTGATGCTAGAATCCTTGCTAGATTGCTTTGATCTTATTGAATTCTTAATGTAATGACCTAAGTTGTAGATAAAGCATGCTAGTAGGTGTAAATTTATGAATATTTCAAGAAATTTTGCATAGATCTAGAGTTAATTCATAGAATTTCCTTTTTAGTCCTCATAGATCATGGAAGTTTACTTGTAAATGGATATCATCTTGTGGTAGAGAGCATGACTTATACAGTTGAATATGGGATTTACCCAAAATCCTTTGATAAGTAAGAGGGATTTTGGTTGAATCCACGTGATCGTTTCAAGAAAAACATTTAGAAATCATGTACATATTGTTAAATTATGTGGTGATGAATGTTATGTATTTTTTCTTATGCATGAATGAATATATCAAAGAATTGTTATAGGTCTCTTCATAATTAATGAATGGAATGGCGAATAAGTCACCATGGATGATATTGGATCATATTTAAGGCCAATTAATGACCAATGATGGTACAATTAATGGTCTATGGAATTGCATTAATTTTGGACCAAATTTGGGCAAAACTAGTGCCAAAACAAGCAAAGTTCAGACATCGGCAAAACTCTCAGACATGTGATCCTTCATAAGACCACCACCTATGGGTGGTCATTTGAAAGTCTGCCGGCTAGGGGCTTGTGAACATTTGAACGACTATCGGCTAGGGCCTGCGGTCATTTTAACTATTGCCTCGTCTAGGCAAGCGATCTTTTAATGGGTCACACCCCTAGAAGCTCTCATGTCCGCTCCTTCTAAGGATCGCAGGCCCCTCTAACTCTAACAAGAGTATAGTAGATGGTCGTTCTATGGACCACCCCTAAGCCTTGTGGTCCTTAGAATGATCCCCTTAGTGAAATTCCCAAAATGCCCCACTAAAAGCCTAACATACACCGGGATCCTCTAAGAAGTACACAATGGTCCCAAATTGATATGATTGCATGTCCCATCACCCCCAAACATAAAAGCACTCAATGCACAAAGCAATTGGGTGGTTTGTAGGGCAACTAGCGAAGTGATGTAAGAGGGATCCACTTGTATATCTAGCTTAAGGCAGCCAAGATATTGAAATTCCATGGATTGCATGTCTGGGGGTTTTCTTTCTTCCTTGATTTATATATTGTTTAAATTCATGAACTCATAAAATAAATGGTGAACTCAAATCTTTATCATTTCACACACTCAATAAGAATCTTTTTTTCATTGTCTTCTCATGGACACCCAAGTGATATTCAATGACACCATGTAAAAAGATTGTAATCCCTTATTCATGGGTCACTCAAACGGAACACATCTGAAACCATCGAATCACAATTATTTATTCTTTACTTGAGATGTCGGGACTAGTAGGCAATCTTAAATGGTATGGGCGGTTAGGGTTCCTAACACCTTCCCCAACTGTAATCAAACCTCCTAACCCACCTCCACACTTTGGTTAGACAAAGCCTAGATATTTATTAGGGTCTCCTCTAAGGAGTACCCTAAAGGTGTCAAATCAAAACTCATTGATTAGTTGCGACTCCAATGTTGGATTATTATCCTTCTTGAACATAAAAATTAATAATTTCATTGATCATAACACATATCATAATATGATTTCACAAGATCACCATATGAATCTCTGAGATCTATATATTAAGGAAGTTTATAATTACCCCAATCAATCAACTAGATACAAGAATCCAATCTAACTTGGTCTCCAAAGTCTCCACACCTACTCCAGAGTTCTCTACACCTCTCACACTTTCTGAATTGTTATAGAAGACTATCCGAATGTGGGTAACTCAATTTATATAGTTTATGAGGGGTCAAGTAAATCCTAGGGGGTATGGGATCCTTATGGTATTCTTATCCTTAGCTTATGGAGCCCACTATCCTTAATTAAGTCAAAACCATAATAAGGAACATAACCATTTATTAAATAAAATCTGACACCCCATTAAGTGCAATAACCCCTATGACATAACCTTTCCATAAAAACATATTTCCATTGTGTAATATCCTTCAATGACCCCAAGGACAATAAATTAGTTATTGTCAAACCCTTTTGACCACTGGTAAATTATCTCTAGGATGTTAATGGATCAATTAAACATTAAAAACATTTCTTAATAAATTATTTTTTAAAGTATATATTTATATATTTAATATAATATGAAAAAAAATTTAATAAAAACTTTATCAAAAACACTGGTTATGTCAATCCTAGATTGAATATTTCTCCCTTTTATAAGGGCAGTGGATTCCTTGTTGGGTATTTGTGTTTCTCAAGCATCAAGTTAACTATCCAAACTACCCATGATATAGCCACCAATTATGCATCATTGGTTAGCAGTTAAAAATAATCAACTTAAATAACTCAAAGAAGCATAAGTCCCTCAAGTCAAAGGATTAGTTTGTAAATTATGAACATCATTTCTCTGATAATGAAGTTTTAGTAAATGTGTCTATTATGGATCCCTTTAATGCATTTGAATTATGCATCTACATGTAAGTCTAGAGTCTCACTCCAATGATTGAGATTACATCACACAATCATATACTAACTATACATAACAACCTTTTAAGTGATGTGTCCAGCATCACCCATAGCTATAAGGTTTTAGGTGTATAAGAAATAGATGATCGGATCTCTCCACACATAATCTATGTGTTTGGCATCACACTATGTTATCTAAGGACTACCTATTTCATCTCATGAGATTAAGCAATTACCTATAAATAAAATTATACATATGTGATGATGGAACAAAGTACTTTATTATAAATGTCAAATAGATAAATACTACAAAAAGTGTCTATGATGGCTTTGTCAGGACACTTATTCTAACAATCTCCCACTTGTCCTCAAAGCCACTCATATACTATCCTGACACCCATATGGTCTATATGAACATTAAATACTTTCTGAGATAATGTCTTTATCATAGGATCTACAAGATTGTCTAAGGAAACAACTTTAACCACATCAATGTCTCCTCTCTGAACTATGTCGCAAATCAAGTGGTATTTTTTTTATGTGCTTAGATCTTTTATGACATCTAGCCTCTTTTGCATTTGCAACTACACCATTGTTATCATAATAAAGTATAATGGGTGACTGAATAGAAGGTACTACGCCAAGCTATAACCAAAACTTTTTCAACCAAACACTCTCCTTTGCTGCTTCACAAGCTGCAACATATTCAGCCTCTATAGTGGAGTCTATAGTATAATATTGTTTCACACTTCTCCAACTAATTGTTCCTCCTCCCATGATATACACATATCCAGATGTTGATCTTCTCTCATCTTTATTTTCTTGGAAATCTGAATCTGTATAACCAATGATTGACAAACCTTCCCTTCCATAAACTGGAGCATAGTCTTTAGTTATTCTCAAGTACTTCAAGACATATTTCACTACTCTCTAGTGAAGATCTCCTGGATTGCTTTGAAATCTGCTCACTAAACCAACTACATAACAAATATTTGGTCTTGTGTACATCATAGCATACATGAAACTACCCATAGCAGACACATAAGAATATCTCATCACATGCTTCTTCTCTTTAGGAGTCTTGGGAGACTATCCCTTAGAGAAAACTAATTCATGCCATATAGGTAAAAACACTTTCTTTGAGTCTTGCATGTAAAACTTTGCCAAAATTTTGTCTATGCAATTGATCTAAGATAATCCTATCATCTTGTTCTTTCTATCCCTAATGAGTTTGATTCCCAAGATGTAGGAATCTTCACTAAGATCTTTCATGGAAAAATTATTTGATAAGCAAATATTTACTGTTGACAACATTCCTATATAATTCCCAATGAGTAGGATATATCATCAACATAAAGAACCAATAACATAACAACACTTCCATTCACTTTCTTGTGTACACATGGCTCTCAGGATTTTGCTCAATACCAAATGATTTAATTGTTTGTTCAAATCGAATATTCCAACTTCTTGGTGCTTGTTTGAGGCTATGAATTGATTTTTGAAGCTTGCACACTTTTTCTTCTTGGCCAGGATATACAAAACCCTTTGGTTGTAACATGTATATCTCTTCATCAAGGATTCCATTCAAAAATGCTATTTTAACATCCATTTAACAAATCTTATAATCATAATTTGTAGTTGTAGATAACATAATCCTATTCGATTTAAGCATGGCTACTGACAAAAAAGTTTCTTCATAATTTATTCTCTTTTTTTGGTCATAACCTTTTGTCACTAGCCTTACTTTAAAGGTTTCTACTTTTGCATTAGCACATTTCATCCTCTTCTAAATCCACTTACAACCAATAAGTTTTGTACCTTATAGTGGATCTATAAGAGTCCAAACATCATTAGAATACATGGATTTCATTTATGATTTCATAGCCTTAATCCAACATTTAGAATCAATATCCGATACTTCTTTTTCCATAAGTAGTAAGATCCAAATTTGAGTCATCAACAATCATAATGAATACTTCACCCATGTAAGTGAAGAATTCAAGAGGTTTTGAATTACTTCCATTAAGCTGAAGAGTTCGTGTATTAGAAGGTTGTATAGGTATCACAGAATTGTCTTTTGAAACACTAGGCTCAACTGGATTTTTAAATAATTCATCAAATGTTATCTAACATTTTCTTACATGGTTAAAGATATACTCATCTTCAAGAAATGTCGCATTCCTACTTACAAAAATTATTTTATCTTTAACATCATAAAAATAGTAACCCTTTATTTCCTTTGGATATCCCATAAAATGGCATAAGGTGGTTCTGGATTTCAACTTGTCAACATTCATCTTACACATGTGTGTAAGACAACCCCATGCATGTAAATGTTGTAGGATAGGTTTCCACCCATTCCACATCTCAAAAGGTGTAAATAAATTTGATTTTGTTCGAACCCTATATAAAATAGAAATTTTCATTTTCAGTGCATATCCCCAAAACAAAATATGCTGCTCTAAAAAACTCATTAAGGACCTAACAATATCTAATAGGGTTCGGCTACTTCTTTCCATAACACCATTTTGTTATGGAGTATTAGGGGTAGATAATTGTGTTAGTATTCCATTTTGCTTAAGATAATCCCAAAATTCATTAGAGAGGAATTCTCCTCCCTTATCGGTTTAGAGTATTTTGATATATTTATTTAATTGTTTTTCAACCTCAATCTTGAATTCTTTGAACTTTTCAAAGGACTCGAACTTATGGTGCATTAGGTAAATATATCAAAATCTAAGAGTAGTCATTAGTGAAAATGATAAAATACTTAAATCTTCCCTTAACTGGTTTACTCATGAGACCACATACATCAAAATTGATTAGTTCTATCAACTCAGTGGCTCTAATTGCTTTCTCAGGAAAGAGATTTTGGCTCATCTTTCCTTATAGACAAGATTGATAGACTAGATAAGATTCAATTTTCTAAAATTTTAATGGTCCATCCTTAACCAGTCTATTAATCCTATTAGTATTTATATGTCCTAATCTTAAATTCCATAAGTATGTAGAATTAACTAATGGTCTCTTCTTTTATGGTACAATACTAGAGGAACTAGTGGCTTCTGTTTAATTAACCGACATATCTAATATAAATAATAAAAACAAAAAATTCACTAAATTTCCAAATGCAAGAGAATGGTTTTTAAAATGAATAACGAATAATAACTTTTGAACTAAAAAGAACTAAATAACCATCATTTGCCAGTGTAGAAACTGAAATTAAGTTCCTTCTAATATCTAGAACATATAAATAGTCTTTTAAAATTAAAATATTTTCATTATTCAAATCTAAACTATAATCTTTTATAGCCACTGCAGCCACCCTTGCATCTGTCCCTAAATGCAGGTATAAGTTTTCCTCACTTAATATTTTGGTCTCCTGAAATCCCTACAACATATTGCAAACATGAGTTATGGCATCAGAATCCACACACCATGAATCATGAGGACCAACCAACAAATTGGATTTAATTGTGATGACTCTTCCAATGTTTAGAATTTCCATAGTTGAAACAATTTTTCATTGCCTTGTTCTTCTTTCCATTATCAACAGTCTTACCACCATTTCTGGGAGCATTCCTATGCACTTTGGGAGCAAAGTTTTTTTTCTTCTTCTGATTATTGTCTTTCGTCTTAAACTAAGAGGTATTCCTTTTTTCATCTATGAAGCCAATAGACTTTTTACTTTTAATGAGTTCCTCAGCCCTTTGCAAGCTTTTTATCGATTCCGTTAAGGAAATATTCAAATTGTTCATAATATAATTTAATACATATTGATTGAACGATTCTGGCAATGTAATGAGGATTACATCAACTTAAGACTGCTTCTAAGAATCTCCAGTTCATTTATGAAACCCATCATCTTTATGACATGGTCTCTAACTGAAGTTCCTTCTCCTATCTTAGTATTCAATAAACCCTTCATGGTCATTTGTCTTGCAACTTTATTTTGCTCGCTAAACATCTCAGTTACATTAACTAAAATTTCTTTGACTATAAGGAAATTTTGGTACTGATGTTGCAAGATATTAGACATAGATGTTAATATGTAGCACTTAGTCATCTCATCAGCCCTACACCATTTTTCATATGCATCCCAATCCTCTTGTGTAACATTTACACTAGGCAATTCATGAGGATTAGTGGTAAGTACATGCCTGTAATTCTCAGTTTGTGAGCATCATGAGTAGATTTCTTTTCTAGTCTATAAAATTTGGTTTAGTTAGTTTGTTATCTTTCAAGATCTCAGAAGGAGGGTTAAAGGTTCCCATGCTTAATATCTACACGAATCAAACCATTCATCCATCATCATCCATATATATTATCCATCAAATAGGGTTTTTAATTTTGATGGTACCGACCACTTTTTGTCAATGCTATGGCTCCCTTATATGCCACAGGATTATAATATGAATCAACATATCTAGTGATCATCATAAACATAATCCTGCTAAATGCAACATCTTCTTATGGGAATTAATTGTGTCTACCTTGATTAGGTGGATAATTACTATCCATTAAGTCTTCTGGTGAAATACAATTAATTACATTCCCAAATTTTTTATTTTTATTTTCTTCAAGCCTTCGAAAGTATCATGCCTAAAGCCCATGGGTTGCCATGATACGTTCAATTAAGTATAAATCCACCATATAGACTTAGTGTATGCATTATGGAATGATGTCTCTTGTGGACTTACACTCCCACTAATCATACCTAAATCTTTATCCTAAGAAGTGAATGAGAGGTTATTAACTAAAGTAGATTTGATATTATCCTGTGGGCTTCAACTAACATAGTTCAGCCAAAATCTCCCACTCACTGATAATGGAAGGCTATAAGAATTATTTCATGAAATAATCCCTGTTTACCTACTTAATATTTTATTTATAAGGGAATTATTTGGTCCACTTTATAATCCATTTAAACAATCACATTACTTGTTATTCACATGGACACTAGTTTACAACATTAAAGAATATTAAATCTTTTAGCTTCAACTCTTTTAATGTCCCCAAATCAGATTGTGGACAATAATGCATCTCATACATTTAAATTCTTTTCATAAAATTTTATTGACCTTTTTATTAGTTTAGTCTAGTCAAAATTAGTCAAAGTTGGTCAACTTCTAGCTAACCTAGTCAAACTGGTCAACTTTAGGTCCAACCTAGTCAAAGCTGGTCACATTAATCAACTTCCAGTCAACTAAATCTAATTAGTCAACCCCAAGTCAAATCTGGTCAATCTAGTCAGCCCTAAGTCTAATCTGATCAACCTGGTCAACTTTGGTCAACCCTTGCTCAAATTTGGTCAACTTGGTTTACCCTTATTAACCTTAAGTCAAGTCTGGTAAAAGTAGGTCAAACCTAGTCAAATGGGTCAACTTTAGGTTAAACCAGTTAAACTTGGTGAACCGGGTTGGTTTAGGACTTTTATCGAACACCTAATGTGCATGTGCACAATTTTCAAGTTGGACCAACAATTTTTTGTCCAAGGAGGTATTACAAGCTTACACGTGACTCAAGAAGTCCGCTACAACTCAAAACGGTCCAAAATTCAATCGGATGAGATTTTTACAAGTGGGGACATGAAACTGTGTCCATAGGGCTAGCCTAGGGAAGCCTGGGCACACCAAGGAACAGAGGTGGCAACAGCCCACTCGGGGTGCATGTGTAGTAGCACCCCATGCGAGCACGTGCGCAACAGTGCCCCACTAAGATGTGCGATTGTAGGAGATGAAGGTGGGCAAGGCTTGGCATGCACGATAGACATGGTGATGTAGGCAAACACCGCATGCATGATGCAATATCACATGCTGGGACATGTATGCGTGATGTGGCAAGGTGCACACGGCGTGCGTAGGCAGCCTACCTACCACCTATTCACGAAAATGCCTCTATGGCATTTTGGTTTGATTTTTTTATTTAATAATTTTTAAATTAAGAAAAAAATATTTTAAACATGTGGGATTAAAAATTAATTATTTAATAACTAATTAAAATTATTTTAATTTAGTATCCTTTTAGGTTGCAAACACATGTATCCTTGTGCAATTGGGACTTTGACTCAATCTTATTGGTCTCCTAATTGATAACAAACTTATCTATGATAATTATGAGCTTCACTTTATCCTCAACTCCCCAAAATTAGTTCCCAAGTTCGACTATGAGTTAGATTCCTTGTAAGACTCAAACTCTTAGTGATTGTCATCCACTTTTCTCTTCAACTTAGACTCTCTTCTAGAGTTTTGAGGTGAACACGATCCAGCCACATGAAGGTGCTCTTAAAATATGTAAATGAATAATATAACATATAAGAAACTAATGGTAGCTCATAAGCGTTGATCCCCAATGAAATTCAGGCCATCTGCTTCTCTCGGTTTTGTCTGGATGCCTTTGAAAACATAGTTTCTCCATCATCTTCCTTCCTTCGATTTGTTCTCCATGCATCTTCATTCTCTTAAGTCTTACAACAAGTATAAACTACTTATTTACAAATTATATCAATAAATAAGAAACCAGCCCGCCATCTCGGGCTACTTGACGGGAATACAACCATTGAAGATAGAGAGGAGAGAGATAGGGGGAGGTAGAAGAGATAATCACAACCATACATCCACAAAATATGACATTACTTTATCATAAATAAAACTACACAATCACATGAAGTTAACAAAACAAACCACACATGATTCCAATTTAAATTGAGCTCACAACTATCATTTTATGTAATGTTGCCTTAGATTTGATCCGGGTTTTTTCACTCTTTAAGTTTTTGGATAAATCATCATTATCACTTGGATTCCAAAACTTGGATCCATCTAATAATGGTTTCTATCAAGTATTTAAAAAGTACCATAAATAAAAAACAATAAAAAATAGATTTTAGGATTCCTTTATACCACATGTTAGATTATTATCCTTTTTAAACATAAAAATTAATAATTTCATTGATCAAAACACATATCATAATATTATTTTCCATGATCACTATATGAATCTTTGAGATCTAAATATTGAGGAAGTTTAAAACCTCAATTAATCAACCAGACACAGGAATCCAATTTGACTCAGTCTTCAAAGTCTTCACACCTGCTCCAGAGTTCTCTACACCTCTCCCACTTCCATAATTGTTATAGGAGACTATCTAAATGTGGGTAACTCTATTTATAGAGTTTATGAGAGGTCAAATAAATCCTAGGTTGTGTGGGATTGTTATCTTTAAGCTTATAGGGCCCACTATCCTTAACTAAGTCAAAACTGCAATATTGAACACAATTATTTATTAATTACAACTTGACAACCCATTAATTGCAATAATCCCTATGACATATTGCAATTGAACTCCCAATGATAAGAATATAACATTGAGGCCCTTTCTTACAAACCTTTTCATAAAAACATCCTTTCACTGTGTAATATCCTTCAATGACCCCTAGGACAATAAACTAGTTACTGTTAAACCATTTTGGCCATTGGTACATTATCTCTATTGATGCAAGAGCATCATTTATCAAATCTATGGGTAAAGGTGTGAAAGAAGCTCCAATAGTCAAGCCTTGAAGACCAAGACTCAAACCGGGCCTTAAAACCCAAGAAGGTAAAGGCATGCATGTAGCTTTATAGGGTTCATGTAGTATGACCTAGGATGTGTCTCCACACATAGTTGAACACCCCAAAATGACCACAAGAGGATGTGGACCCCTTAAGAATCACAAAATATTGAAGAAGAAAAATTCATTGTTTGTGATCAATCACAAACCCCATGATCGATCACGAATAAGAGATATGAAAAATTCACTGTTTGTGATCAATCATAAACCCCATGATCAATCACAAACAGAGTTTTGAGCCCCCAAAGATTACACCTCTTCTCCATGATCAATCATGGACTGGTTATGACTTAAATGAGGGCCCACACCATTGAGACACTCCCGAGCATTTTTAGGAGGTCATGAAAAATGACCCCATTATCGATCACAAACCCCATGATCAATTATGGATGAGTGTTTTGAAAGTTCGCTAAAACTCTATTTTTGAATGGATGGTTATTTTCTCTTGCCTATTTGAAAAGACTCCAATCCAAGGATTATGATCCTTTTTTGTCCTCTATAAAAGAAAAAGTCTCCCTTTTAGGTAAGACAGTTCAAACATTTAAGAGAGTGTTATTTGTTTTGCTAAAAAGAGCCTCAAAGGATGAAAACCCTCTTCCTTCACTACTTAAGCTCCAAGCTTGAAAGTTATTCAAGAAAATCTCTCTTGGTTCCCTCTCAGCTCAACTTAGCTAGAATCTATTTAAGAGGTGTGGTTTGGGTTATCCCTTGTGGAAAGCCCTTTGTGGTTGGCCTAGCTCAAGAAGCTTTAGTGCTATATCTTAAAGAAGAAGTGGGTGTATAAGGCAAACCAGCTTAACAAGGAGAGCTCCCACATGTGGTAAGAACAACAACATCAACTAATTTACTGGTAATATTTGCTATTCACTTTACTTATTCATTCATCCTTGATTGCTTTACTTCTGCCAGAGACATCGGAAGCTTCACTACATCCACCGAAGACACTGGAAGTAGTATATACTCACTAGAGACACCAAGTATTGTTATGTAGCTTGCTTGTGAGCAAATAGTTAGGTTTTGTATGTTAACCTAGGTTGTATGAGACAATCTAAATGAAATATACCTAAACTCGGTAGTGATCTTTAGAAGAGTGGACATAGGCCTATGTACTGTACCGCTATTAATCTTGTGTTGTGGATTAAGTGTGTGATTGCTTGTCTCTCTATTTGTGCTTATATCTAATATTGCTCATTATGTGTTTGTTTAAATATTTGATAAGTACATTATTGCACACACTCACTTGAACTAATTTTAAGAAGACTAAAATCAATCCCAATATTAGCAAAAAATGGTAGAATAATTTTGATATCCTATTCACCCCCTTCTAGGATAACTTTATAAACATTTCAATTGGTATCAAAGCCAAGATTTCTCACATAAGGCTGAAGAACCCAAGTAAAATCCTAGCAAAAATCCTAGATGGCTAGTGAAGAGAGTATTATGTCTATAAGCACACTTCCATTCTTTGATAAAAGTGACTACAGCTATTGGAAATCTTGCATTGAGATTTCCCTTAATGCATATTATCCTAAGGTTTAGAATAGAATAGTTAATGACTATACATAGCCAAACAAACCACAAAGTGAGGGGACCCCTGCCAAGGTAAAAGCTCACAAGTTCAACTTTAGGTCCTTAAATGCCATAACAAGTGGTTTGGCCCCTATGAGTTTAGGAGGATTACTCATCTAAAATTGACAAAGGAAGTATGAAAGCTTCTCTCAGTTACCCATGAGGGTATGAGCACCATTAAGATGCCCAAGCTTCAAATATACATCACAACTTGAAGCTCTTAGGATAGAGGATGATGAAGAAATTTTTCAGGTCAAGGCCAAGTTATCCAACTTGGTAAATGTCATGAGGAGTCTACATGAGGATATTCCGGAATCCAAAGTGGTTCAAAAGGTGCTTAGGTCACTCCCTAAATGGTATATACCTAAAGTGACAGCCATAGAGAAAAGCAAAGATTTAAAGACCATGAAACTAGAGGAGTTGATTGGTTCACTTCAAAAGTTTAAAGTGAAAATCAAAGAACCTACCAAAAAGAAAGGAATTTCCCTCAACGTAGAAGAATCAACCGAATCTATGAAGATTTAGATGATGACTTAGCTCAGTAGCTAAGAGGTTCAAGAAGTTCTTTAGGAGAAATTCAAAAGATTACTCCAAGAACAAACAAATGAGGAGATCCCTTCCTGGATATAGGAAAAAGAAGGACTTCTAAAAGGAAGCATCCCATTTGCTATGAGTGCAAAGGGAGATGACATATTGGCAAGGATTACGACAATAAGAAAAACAAGTTCAATCAAAAGGGCAAGACCATGGCTGCAACTTGGGATGATGATTTCGGGGCATCAAAAAATGAGTCACAAAGTAGTGAGGAAGGTCCTTTACAAGAGGTCAAAGTCTTCATGACTTTTGACACTCCTATGAGTTCACTTTTGAACATAAATGACTCAAGTAGTGAGGATGAGGGAGACGATGGAGAAGTGGAGGAGGTTTATGATGCCCAAGAGGCCTTCAATGAACTCTTCATTCCAAGTGTTGAGTTAGGAAGAAAAATAAACAACTTAAGAGAAAAGCTAATGATTTGACCGAAAAGTTAAAACCCTTGAAGGCACCATCTACATCCTCAAACAAGAGATTTTTTCGAAAAACAAAAAAGAAAAGATCTTTCCAAAGAAAACCATATGCTTCTATGTGCTAAGGAATAAATGAGCTGAAAGATAGTTGAACTAGAAAAGAAGATTAGTGAAGATAAACTATTTCTAGGTCTAGAACAAGACAATAGAAAGCATGAGAAAATACGACTTCTTGAGGACAATAAAAATTGTTTAGCAAGGTTTGTGAGCTTAAGGAGAAGCTCAAAACATTAGAAGATGAGAAGGATGAATCAAACAGTGATGGCTCACTCATCCAAGAATTAGAAGACCAAGTCAAAACCTAATTAAATGAGACAAACAATTCTCTCAATTTGACTTGTGCTTAACTCACAAGAAAGTCCCTTGATTATCTTAAGCAAATCAAGGAACTTAAAGAGGATAAAAGGAAGAATATCTCAATGCTTGCCTAAGGAAATGGGAAGTTTGAGATGATGCTCACCATGAGCAAAGAGTATGGAGACAAGACTAAACTTGGTTACAAATCTAAGGCAAATGCCTCTTGTTATGTTCTGAATAATGCACTCTAAAGAGCACACTTCACAAGGCAAAATAACCCCCAAGTGTAGGATATAGCAAAGTAGTAAAAACCCAGTAAGACCGGGGTCGATCCATAGGGACTAAAGAATAAACAACCACAAGAGAAAAAAGATGGAAACTGAAAATTAACGAGAATAAAAAAAAGAGTTTGATTGTGTGCTCAAGGTAAAAAAAAAAATTGAATATGTTAATTCTAAAGAAAAGACAAATGAACTAAAGAGTGATTGATTAAATTAGGAGATGAACACTCAGGGTTCGGGGCTATGCATCGAAAATCATACATAAACTTCGATTTGGTTATCCCAGTTGGGGGAGAATGATGTGTTCTTCCTAACCAGAGTGTTGGCAATAAAAATAGGGAATATCTTAACCCTCAAATTATGCAGTTATTGATTTGTCATTAAAAGGTTCACTAACACAACACAGAGATTCTGCCTAGCATCCAGCGTAACCAGGGTCAATGTTGGATCTTAGAGAATCTACTGGTGTGTCAACATCTCCTTAAGAAGATGAATCAGGCAACTACGTAATTTTTTTAGATCAAAGATTATCATTAAAGAGTATTCATTTAATGACTGTTTAAAGACATGCAAAACCATGTTATCATGTTGTAGAAACTTCCCTAAGGATCCGACGTACCCAGAGTTGATGTCGAATCTCAAGAAATATGCAAACATGCAACACTCATAAAAAAATTCATTAACATAGTCACTTCATGTAATAATCATGAAAGCAAAAATCGAATCAAAACTTCATTCATAAGAA
>JAOXJP010079720.1:0-29070 GCA_025762735.1 Platanus orientalis
ACATGGAGGTGACCTCTCCTAGCATATAAGAGGCCTTTCCATGTGCATCTCTTTAAGGTATCTACGAAACCTTTACACAATTTCTAAATAAGATCCAACGGGTGCATGCATAAATTAACTAATGACACTGACAACATAACCAACGTCGAGTTTGGTGAGTGATAAGTAGATGGGACAATCTACCAATCCCTGGTATCTCCTGGCATCACGAAGATTATGACTCTCATTTTCTTTCAGTTCATGGTTAGGGTCAATTGGGGTCTCACAAGATGTACAACCTACCAAGCTATTCTTGCATAAGATCAAGCACATATTTCCGCTGAGAAATAAAAATCCCCTTCTTAAAACTAGCTACCTCAATTCCAAGAAAATACTTCAACTACCCCAAATCCTTAATTTCAAATTCCTTTGCCAAACATGCATCGAGTCATCTCACCTCATCCTCATCCTCATCATTTTCTTTTACCACAATGTCATCTACACAGACTATCAATGCAGTCACTTTGACACTTCATGAACAATAAGTGATCTGTTTGACACTATTTATAGTCACATTTCACCATAGTATTTTAAATTGCTCAAACCATTTCCTCAGGGATTATTTAAGGTCTATTCTAATCTACACACTTTTTTCTCCATTGGTTACATGATTCCAAGGGTGGATTTCATGTACACCTCTTCTTCAAGGTCTCCATGTAATAATGCATTCTTTACATCAAACTACAGCAAGGATCATCCTTGGTTTGGTAGCAAGAGAGAATTCTTAGAGAGTTCATTTTGGCGGCTTGGGCAAAGGTCTCCTGATAATCAATGGCATATGATTGTGTATATTCATTTGCCACTAATTTTGTTTTGTATCTTTTCATTGAACCATCGAACTAGTTTTTCATAGTAAACACTCACACCGAATTAGTTCCTTGCATTTAGGAAGATCCATCTCTCCCAAGTGTGTTTCTTTTTTAGGGCCCTTGTCTCTTCCTCCATGGCAGCCTCATATGCAGGTTGAGATAATGCCTTTGATACACTGTGAGGCACTAAAACAAAGAACACAATAGAGGGGAAAGGAATGAAACGAATATGATAAAGCATTATATGACACAAAGTTGAACAAAGGGTGCTTAGTATAAGACCAAACATCCTTTCTGAGTGCAGTGGAAATAGTGGAATCATCAAGAACATCTCGATATTGAGAAGAAAGAGAGGTACCTTGTTTAGGATTGTTAGAAGAAGCTTCTTGGTAGGGAACATGAGAAGTCCTTTTTTTATTTCTTTCTCACATATACTATTTAGTCTCATTTCTTTTATCCCCTTCTCCTGGTACCATTTGTTACCTTGATCTCTCTCTCTCTCTCTCTCTCTACTAACATCTCTTCACTAGAACTCTCCTCCTAAAGAGTGGTTTTCAAGGAAAAAATAGGAATGGACTCAAAAAATGTCACATCCATAGAAATAAAACTCTTGCAAGAAGAGGTATGAGAACATTAGTGGCCCTTCTAACTTGCAGCATAGCCCAAAAACACACTTAGAGCTTTTGGATCAAGTTTCGACCGATCAAATTTGGGCACATAAACAAAGAAAATGCAGCCAAATGTTTCATGAGAAAAAGGAAAAATTATGGAAAGTGAGGACAGAAGGTACTTTGTGACCCAACACACAAAATGGTAACATGTTCCTCAAGAAAGTAATAGTTTGTAGGGCCTCAGACTAAAATTCTTAGGAACATGTATGGTGAATAAGAGCACCCTTTTTATTTCAAATTGATGACAATTTTTCTTTTCTTCTACTCCATTCTACTCAGGAGTATTGGTACAAGTAGTCTGGTGGATGATATCAAACTAAGTGAAATAAAAAGATATACCCCTCAACATGTATTCCCCACCATTATTGAAGTAGAGAATACAAAGTTCTGCATCAAATTGGGTCAATAAACATCACTCTTGGACTTCAACAAATAAACCAATGTAGTCGTTGAATAGTCATCCACAAAAGTAACAAAACAACGAAATTCATACAATGGAACAACAAGAGTTGGCCCCCACACATCAGTATGCACAAATAGAAACTAGAAGTAAACTTCATGTATCACTAAATGGGTAAACAAATCTACAATTTTTAACCAACTAACATTGTTCATAATGAACCACAAAGGAAGAGGTAAAAGCTATAGAAGGATGCTCCAACTAAACCACAAATCGACAAAAAGACTAGTGCCTCACGCAAGGCAACAACTCAAAAGAAGCTTTAGTAGAAGGCATTGGCTCAGAAGAAGTAGATGCCACTGTGATATACCACTAGATCTACCACCTTCTTTATCTCTTCCCGTAGAGTGCATGAGAAGGAATGACTAAGTTGCTCTTGAGGATGTCCATGGTTGTCCCATCATATTTCCTTAGTGTTTCATGAGGCACCACAATGTTACATTTGAGAGGATCTTTGCCATAGAATACAGTGCCAAATCTCCTTGTACCTCTACCATGAGTGTCACTACCATTTCTACCACTCTTCTATGAAGAAAGTGATGCAGATCTCTCAACTGAAAGTGATTGCAACATAGCACTCTAGTGCCTCTTCTCCCCATGGAGGTGATAATAAAGATCAGACAAAGGGGGAATCTAATCATGTCTCAAGAATTGAACCCTAACCTGCTCATACTTGAAATTCCCAAAATGCGGTGATCCAAAGATCCTAGAGCGGGGGTGAATAGGATCTCTACACTAAATTTAAAATTTAATCCCTTTGACCCTCCTTCTTTGATTTACTTTTGTTTAATTAAAAATGCAACGAAAAATAGATTAAGTAAATTAAATTAAATCCTCTCTAATTCATTTAAGTCGCAACACAAATAATGACTTAAACCAATTAGCAAGCTGATGTTAGTGTACCACGGGGCTCCGTTGTTGTGTATAGTTTTCTATACCAGAGTGGGAATAGGGTAACTAGTTCCACTTTAGAGTGTGCATTACCCCGAGCCTTATATTTTTATGAATAGTTATAACCAACTATTATAGGAAAAATATAAAACCTGAAATTTACCTAGAAGTATCCACAAAATCCTCTGTCTTGTAGATACGCTCCCAATGTCTTCGGCGGGTACGCTCCGTCCAGTGACTACGATGGACTATGTTTCATTTGACTCTGGCAAATGTGATGAGAATTCGCCTTTAGTAGCTCCGGCGAAGGCTGCTAACACATTGAAGAAGTAGAGTTCTTATCGCTTCAAGTTGCCTCTTGTGTAGGCCAATTTAACTATGTAAAACCCCACTCTTTTGCTTCCAAAGAATGTTACTAAGAGGTTTGGGAAGCTCTCACTAGACCTTGAACTAATTTAACTATGATGGAAAGCTCTCTAAGTCATAAGCCAATCAAATTTACCTCATAGGATTTTTGGCTTTTTCCACAAGGATTTGACTATGTGTTCATGCATAGGTGTGTATCCATCAATGGGGCTCAATGCCCTTTATAAAGGTTTAAAAGAGATTCAAAACATCCCCCAACAACTATAAAAAAGGTAAAATATAGCCATTATAAGCTTTTTCCAAAACTGGAAAATCCAGTTTTCGCTCTCAAGGTTGGCCCTAGGTGTAGGAGTTCTTGGGACCGGTCTTGAGGTCCAAAAACCTCATTTTGGCCATTTTTCCCTCTTTTTCTTGGGCCTTATCCCTTGGGTTTAGCTTAAGATTAAACACATTTATTTAAGTGTGTTTTGGCTTTGTGAATCATTCTCATGCCTAATGTACCAAATTCTAAGAGTTGGCTTTTTGGGGGTAGTTTGCACTTGAGACTTAAGACTCTTCATCACTTGCTTGAGTCCCTTTGGCATGTGGTCATTCCACCATTCGAGTCCATCTTTTTGGCGCTTTCCTGGACTCTATTCTTGGACTTACAAAAATATACAAAGAACACATAAAGTCCTACTACATGACCACTACATGTACACACTTTTTTTTTTTTTTTTTTTAATGGACATTGACAATACAAAATAGCTAACAATCTTCCCCTTTGTCAATTCCATGACAAAACAATAAAATTTATAAAATAAACCTAAGTACATATGTCTACCCCATAATATCCCCTTATCAAATACTCTCCTCCTTTTTCGCATGAATTGACAACGGATGGGTCCTCCCTCAAGATGTGATGACTTTCCTACAACACATCAAAACTAATATACCTTTCTCTAAAAGGTGCATCAATTCAAGAAAAATTATCTTTAAGCATAATTTCAGAAAAAAAAAAATGATTGAACTATATAGCACTCTCCAAAATCCAAAAGAAAAATTTACAATAAACACCAATTGAAGTTTTTCACAGAATTTTACTATCAAGTCTAAAAATACTTATGGCATAATTCATAAGAAATCCAAAACTCCCCTTGAGTTGATATACCAATTGAAATACAAAAATGTCATATATTGAAATATTTTAAAAATTATTTTACTGTTAATTTAAGAAGCTCCCTCTTTCTTTTATCTCGTCATTTTATGCAATTTCTCTCCCTCTTAATATATACAACTATTAAAAAAAAATAGAGAAGGTAGCAATGAAGGCATTAAAAAAATATACCAATGTATAGCACTTTAATTAAGGAAGCACAATAATTCAGACATCATAGTTGAGGCTTCTAAGATCTCTAACCTTTACCCAAATTTGTTTTAAAGAGACCAGGCTATCTCTCTTAACGTCATTAATTTGTCTCTTAATTTTCTTTTGTTTTGGCTTTTGGGATTTAAGCTAATTAAATTTTTTCTTTTGACATTCAAATTTTAAATGTCCAAGTATTTCACAATAATAGCATTTCACATTCAATTTTAAGATAAAAGCATTTCCATTTGAATTTCTTTTGGCCCAACTTACGTGTACCCGCTTGAATTGGGTGATTTCCTTTATGAGGAACATGTTTGGGTCCAACTCTATTGAAGGGAGTCTTGTTTGGTTTTGGAATATCGATTCCTCAACCAATTCCGGTGATATCTCCTTTAAATTTTCTCATGTTTAGCATGTTTTCAAAATTTTCTCCTTAGACAATTATTTCTAAAGATTTACTGTTTTTCTCTTCTAAAAATTTTATTTTATCTTCAAGTTTTCATTCTTATTGTTGAAGTTTTTCTTTCAAATCAACAAGTATTTTCAACTCAATTTCTTTAGAAAAAGTATGATTTATTTTTGAAGCATTTTCAACTTCTTAAACATTGGCGAATGTGAGGAAGGCCTTAACAGCTCGTGAAGATTTTTTACTTTGAGATGATTCTTCTTCCGAATCATCAGTATTGTCATCCCATTTTGCAACAAAACTTTTTCTTCTTAAAGGATTTTCTTTTGTTAGTACAGTTTGCTGCCATATGGCAATATCATTTGCATTTATAGCATTGGATATCTTTCTTTAGGAGGCTCTCTTCTTTTAGATTTAAATTTTGGTCTTGTAAGAGAATTTTTCTTGCCAAATTCTCTAGAAAAGAGTTTTTTAAACTTTTTGGCAAATTCAATATCAGATTCTTCTTCGGAATTAGGGGACTCATTAACTTTTAGAGTATGCTCTTCTTTGTGGGCTTAAATTTTAGTTCAAATGTCTAAATAAACCCAATAAGTTCCTCAAGTTTCGTCTTGTCAAGGTCATGACATTCTTCAATAGTAGTAACCTTGGGATGAAACCTTTTGGATAAAGACCTTAGTATTTTTCTAATTATCTTTTAGTCATTAACCTCTTCTTCAAGTCTTCTCATCGAAGTAACGATGTCTTGGAGTCTCGTATAAAAGTTAATGAACTGTTCTTCTTCTTCCTTCTAAAGGGATTCAAACCTTGAAGTGAGCATATGGAGTTTTGATTGCTTCACTAAGCTTGTTCCCTCAAGGGAAACCTCAAGGAGGTCTCATGCTTCCTTTGCAGTTTGGAGACCAAAAAATCTCATAAACTCATCTTGGTTTAATGCATAAACAATAGCATTTAACGCCTTGTAATTGGTGATATATGTTTTATCTTCATTAGTATTCCAGTCTTTTTCTTTTTTATTCTTTGGTGTTTTATATCCATTTACAATAGTAATCCATACCCCAAATTCCAAGGATTTAAGGTATATGTTCATCCGAGCCTTCCAATAAGTGTAGTCTGAACCTTCAAATAATGGAGATCGGTTTGTAGCAAATCCCTTGGTCATTTCTAAAATCACAGATATTTAGCCCAGGTGGTTAAACCCAATCAAGAGCAACCTTGCTCTGATACCAATTGAAATTCTCTTAATGCGGTGATCCAAAGATCCTAGAGGGGGTGAATAGGATCTCTACGCTTAATTTAAAATTTAATTCCTTTGATCCTTCTTTGATTTACTTTTGATAAATTAAAAATGCAGTGGAAAATAGATTAAGTAAATCAAATTAAATCATCTTTAATTCATTTAAGTCGCAATACAAATAATGACTTAACAAATTAGCAAGCAGATGCTAATGTACCATGGGGCTTTGTCGTTGCATATAGTTCCAATATCAAAGTGGGAACAGTGTAACTAGTTCCACTTTAGAGTTTGCTTTGAAAGAACAAACAACAAAGTAAAGCAAACAAGGAGACAGGCCAAACAACTTACATCACAAAGATTTATAGTGGTTGCACTCCAGACCTACGTTCACTCTCAACCTTCTCACCTCAAGCCTTTATATTTTTATTAATAGTTCTAACCAACTATTTCGGGAAAAATATAGAACCTGAAATTTACCTATAAGTTTCTATGGAATCCTTTGTCTTGTAGATGCACTTGCAGTGTCTCCGATGGGTACGCTTCGTCCAGTGATTGCAATGGACTATGTTTCACTTGACTCCAGCAAGTGTGATGAGAATTCACCTCCAATGGCTTCGGTAAAGGCTACTAACACATTGAAGAAGTAGAGTTCTCACTTCGGGTTGCCTCTTGTGTAGGCCAATTTAAACATGTAAAACCCCACTCTTTTGCTTCCAAAGAATGTTACTAAGGTTTGGAAAGCTCTCACTAGACCTTGAACTAATTTAACTATGGTAGAAAGCTTTCAAGGTCGTAGGGCAAGAAAATTTACCTCATGGGTTTTTTGGCTCTCTCTTTTAGCCATTTTTCACAAGGATTTGACTATGTGTTCATGCATAGGTGTTGTATTCATCAATGGGGTTCAATTATCTATTTATAAAGGCTCAAAAGATATCCAAAACATCCCCCAATGGCTATATAAAAAGGGTAAAAAATAGTCATTATAGGCTTTTTCCAAAATTGGAAAATCCATTTTGCGCGCTCAGGACTGGTCATGGCATCTCTAGGACCGGTCATGGGTATAGGAGTTCTTGGGACTGATCTTGGATCTCTGGACCAGTCCTTAGATCTCCAGGACCAGTCCAAACCTTCGAACCAATTCTGGAAACTTCCAAGACTGGTCCCAAGGCCCAAAAACCTCGTTTTGGCCATTTTCCCCTTTTCCTTGGGCCTTGTCGCTTAGGTTTAGGTTAAGGTTAAACACCTTTATTTAAGTGTGTTTTGGCTTTGTAAATCATTCTCATGCCCAACTTACCAACTTTTATGAATTTTGCTTTCGATTCCGAGAGTTAGCTTTCTAAAGGTAGTTTGCGCTTGAGACTTGAGGTTCTTCGTTACTTACTTGAGTCCCATTGGGATGTGGTCATTTTGGCATTCGAGTTCATCTTCTTAGCGCTTTCCCGAACTCTATTTTTGGACTTACAGAGATATACAAAGTACACATAAAGTCCTACTACATGACCACTACATATACATACTTTATTTTGAAATGGACATTGACAATACAAAATACCTAACAATACTCTAGGTTCAACATTTGCTAATAACTCAAACGCTCAATCTTCTTCCACAAAGCATTTATATGCTATAGCATCGATTGGACAAGTAGCTGGAAAAGATTGATATTGGTCAATCTCGTTCCACACATAGCGGAGGGTAAAGTAGTAGGCAGCCATAGTCTGTTCTCCCTATCTCATCTGCCACACTCGCTGATACAGCTGATAAACACGACTTATTTGACCAATAGGTTAGAGTCACTAAATCCCTAATCTCCTTAGCCATGTTCTAGAACAAGTGTGTACTACTGATATCAAGTTGCATGGAATGAATCAACCAAGACATAACCAATACATTTTCCAGTTGCGACTTAGAATAGGTAATATCCTCAGATTTAGGAGCTTTAGCCTCTCCTATAACATACTCCCATTTCCTCTTGCCCGTAATTAACAATTTAACTGATTGGGATCATGGGAAAAAAATTTCTTGCCATCAAGTTTCAATGTGGTGATTTATGCATTGAAGCTGTCAGTTTAACTACCACTATGAGTATCATTGCCTGCACCAGAAGAGCTATTAGATCTCTGACTTCACATATTTATTAATTTCACATTTACTTACAAACAAAGTCACAAGTTCCTTGGTACTTCACAACCTATCTACACATGTCACAAGATTACACAACCCACAACTACAAAGAGAATACCACTAGTAGTTGAACATAGATCTTCATAAGGTTATCATTCAACAATAGGACCACATAGTCCTTGTGCTCACGACACAATTTTACAACTCTCAAAAACTTCACGAGAGCGTGAATTGTCCTTCACAATTGTACCTCACTAATAACCTTCACAAGATTCATGCAATTGAACGTATTAAAAAACAGAAACTATACACCTATACAGCCTTCAAAAGGATTCCTCTCTAAAAACCCCAAGTCTGATTGTTTGAACCAACACAACATCAATACTTATGAAAAATAGCTACAGTAGCATCTACAACCTCAAATGTATCCCAGCATCACCAAAAATATACCTACACACATCACCCATGTAGGCTTCCTTTAAAACAACTTCACCAAAGAGAAATCTTGCACCTAAGCCTTCTTTTGGGTGGTTGCCATTGGATTTTTCTCTTTGGGAACAGTCAGTTGATCCATCTCCCCTTGGTTATAATATCCATCAACATCAAAAGCATACGGAAGAACATGTAAAGGAAGAGACAGCTCATCTTCCCTTTCAGTTTTACTCTCCCTTTGAAGATGTGGTTAGTTAGGGGGTGAAAAAGGAAATGACCTCATGAAAAGTGATATTCGTGGAGACAATGCGTTTCTGAGTATAGGGGTGATAACATTTGTAACCCTTCTGATTCGGAGCATACCTAAGGAAGATATATTGAAGGACATGGACATAGTATATGCAGCCAAAGACTTTAGTAGAGAAGGGAAGATCCAAGAGAAGAACATGAGAGAAAATCAAGGGACTATTTAAATCCTAGAATATGTGAGGGCATGTGGTTCATCAAGTAAGCAGCAGTTTGAAGAGCATCAGCCTAAAAAATTTGGGGAACATGCATATAGAAAGCAAGACATAAGTAATCTCAAGGAGATGTCGGTTTTTCCTCTTAGCCACCCCATTTTTCTTGAGAGTACCAGGACAAGTAGTTTGATAAAAGATGCCATGTTGAGAGAAGTAGGAGGGAAAAGCATGAGACAACTATTCCCTACCATTATCAGAACAAAGGACTTTGAGCTTAGTGTCAAACTAGGTTTCAACTAATTCGTTAAATAATGGAAATGATGGAAAAAAAAAACTTCACACTTAGATTTCAACTAGTAAATCCAAATTGCCTTGGAGTAACCATCAATAAAGGTCACAAAATAACGGAAACCAAACAAGAAAGTAATGAGTGCAGATCCTCATACATCAAAATGAACAAATAGTAAATGGAGAAAAATTGTGTCTCACACTCGAGAAATAGGAGGAATGACAATGTTTGGTCAACTTACAGGTTTCACAATGGAAACCATAAACAAAAGAACATAAGACTGGAAAGGATTTTTATAGCATAGGAAAGGAGATATGGCTAAGGCATGAGTGTGATAGGAGAAGCTGATCACATTGAGAAGAAGGCATGAAAGGGGTGACTAATTGTTGAGCTATATTTGAAGGAGATGATGCTTATTGAACTATAAAGGCAATTAAAGCATTGTCATCCATAAGATACAACCCTTTATCCTCATGTCCTTGAACAATAGTCTTCCCCGTCTTCAAATCCAGAAAGACACAACAGAAGGTAAGAATGTAACACTGCAATTCAAAGATTTTGTAATATGACTTACTAAAGTAAGGTTCAACTTAAAATTTGGAACGTGAAACACAGAAGACAAGGGCAAGGATGAAGTAAAAGAAATGTAACCAGTACCAACTGCAGAAGACAATGAGTCATCAACAATATGTACCTTGTCTCTACCAGAAGCAACATGATATGAAAAAAAAGAAGCTAGACATAACAATCATATGATGAGACGTCCTAAAATCAATGATCCAGGGAAGATTGGGTAGAGGGCTACAAGAAGAGATGAAGGTACCATAACATATAAAGAATACATCATCAAACGGAAACTGTGTCATAACTAAAGGCTAAATACAAACCACGAGTCAAATCACCAGGAAATGCACTAGAGTCAATATCATCAAGAGTCCAAAGCCAAGCCAAACAAAGGCGGAACTCAATAGCTAGACCAAACAAAGTAAGAACCCGAAAGGCACAAGTAGCAAAAACACATTAGGCACCACACCACTATGACCACACCACCACGGCCCAACACACCAAGGCTACGTACAATGGCCAGTAGCTAACAGATATCTCTGTATGAGAATCATTATAAGAAAAATACCAGCAATACTCTATCAACCAACTCGATCCAAACTCAAAACAGATCAGGTAGCACTCGAGACCACCAACGAGCACAAAGAATGTGCTATTGTTTACAAATCAGCAGAGAAACACAAGTAACAGATGCTACACAGCCAATAGAGGACTTCACACTAGCTGCACATTTTTTGAGACACCATCGATTGGGCATACAATCCAAAAAAAACATCTTCAACTTGCAGAAAAGAAAAGAAAAAAAACCCCTAAACAGCCAAGGCAGCATATAGATCGAGATTTCACAACCTTAGTACTGCAAACAATTATGAATCCACACCATTCAAGTGGTAAGAAACAAGAAAAGAGGAGAACACGCACAAGTACAACCCTAAATCACTTCTTTCTCTTCTTCTTTTTTTGTTTTTTTTGTTTTTTTTTTTTTTTGTTTTTTTTTTTGGGGGGGGGGGTTTGTTGGGCGTCACATAAATTGCTCATAACTCACTCAAATATCAACCAAACAAAGTGAGACTTGTTTCAAATAAAAGCTCTGGTTAGGACGAACCAATTCCTCCCAAAAAAACCAGCCAACAACTCTTTGTATAAGCATATCAAACAGAAACTCTAGATCTGGTAAAAAAATAGGGTTATATGAAGTAATTCTCTCAATACTCCACGAAATCAAACAAAACTTGTTCCATTAGCTTTAGAATCAAAATATGATCTAGATACACCTTAACCCATTGATTAACAGGGCCTTAAAAAAATAGATCTAGAGATTTTGTGAAAACTGGAAAACACATTGAAAATCACAAAAAAAAGACATGCTCAAATGACTTCGGCTCTTTGACAAAAACTTCTCAAAAGAGCACAAGAATGCAGGATCTACATGTTTGAACTTACATGGCCGACATCATTATCGGCTGTTGACGTTAGCGTACAGTTTACTGACATCAGTAGGCCAACTGTGGATAGCTGAACTTGCACAATAACCCTAGATCGTATGTAGGCCTTGACACAAAGTGGAAATCTGTAGTTTTAGAAATTTATATGTTAGGGTTTCAAGTAGAAGAAGAGGAAGCAGAAAAATAATTGATAAGAATACATATGGAGAGTGTATATAGTCCTCTCACATACTTTGTTTCATATATCAAAACAGTAAAAAATACATCTATGGGTACTTACAAGCATATCCTAATACTGTTCAAAGACATATGTACCCTTACACATTGTATTCTAAACCCATGTACATCAACAATGTGCCTTTCTAGGAAGTTGGAGCATTAATAGTGGCTTTTTCTTACTTAGCGAGTGGTAAGGTTTCCTGGGTTCTTAGAGGGACTCTAGGAGTCCTCCATTTTTGCAATACATATTCATGACAGTAGATTGTAGATGCCTAAAAGGTTCATATGTGATCTTGAAATGTAATGGAAAAGTGGTACTAAGGTAAGATTAGGTCCTCATATGAGGTTTTATTACTGAATTCAATCTAAGAAACCTAGGGTTTGATGGTAATTGAAGGTCTCTCTTTTTTCCTACATCTTCTTACTGATGGAAATGATCAATTTTCTATTGCTTCACAATCTAATTGTTTGGATGGATTTGTTGGTAGCCTTTCATATTTTGTATCTTGTGTGAAGGGCACGAAACAATTTCCCCTCTTTATTTATTATGTTTTTTTTTCTCCTTCGTGTTGCATATGTGGTGCACTATCATCTCTGTTGTCCTTTAGTTACGCAATCATATTTGCACAATTTGTTCAGCTAAAGATTATTTTGTGGCTTGTACTTATTTTTTGAATCTCTTCCAGGTGCGGTTTGTTCCAAATGTTATATAGAGGGCTCAACCCATGTTATCACATCTAGATCTCGTGGTGGGAAGGTTTTGACCAGAATATTGCAGCATTGATGGGATGTCATGTTAACCTACCGCATACACAATTTATAATGATTGGACCACTTTTTCTTTCTTTCTTTTTTCTTTTTTCTTTCTTCCTTTTTCTTTTTTCTTTTTTCTTTTCTTTTTTTTTTCTTTTTTTAATGTTTCCGTGATTGAAATTCAAGGTTTAGTTAAAAAGATTTGATTGACCAATTGAGTTGAACACGTTTCTAACTTTTTTTATTTTTTTTTGGCTTAGTTTCTTGTGGGTCCAATCCTTCAAGTCTTTTTTTTTTTTTTTTAAGGATGCCAATCCTTCATGTTATTGAGAACAACTGTATCAGTGACTGATCGTTTTGCTTTCCAGAATTAAAATATGATTTTTTTTTTACCAGTTATCATTAGCTACTACATTCTTTTGGTTTATGAATTCATATGTTGTGTAGTTGACGGATCATGATACCTCATACTAGTGGGGTCCAAGTACCTGCGACAAATTATCTGTAAGTGCTTCACCATCAAATCATATTGTGACTAGTTTTTTTTTTCCTTTTATTACACCTTTGGATGCGAGAACTGGAGTAGGAGAGATGTTCCTTTTGTAATTGATCAATGATTTCATTACAATCGAATGCATCCATCCTGCGGCGGCAGCAAAATGTGTGTGTTTGAGTTTGGTGATTTTAACAAAAGATAGAAAAAAGAATGCACTTGGATTTCCAGAAAATTAGGGGCAGTCGAAAAGGTGCTTCGGCATGGCCCTATTCATTGTGTTTTTTGTTAGAACTTGATTATAAACCTTGTTGTCCTTGCTGAACCAGACCATGGAGACTGATTTAGTGATTTTTGCACTGGTGCTGGGTCCCATTCCACTTCCCGTTGGATGGGGTGGTAGTGGAGGAGTCATAGATTGCAACTACACTAGGTTTACAAACTGCACGCAACCTCATAAATTCAAACGAGAGTTCATGTTCTGGAATGGGCATTTTCAATACAAAGGGCAAACCCTCTCTTGTAAAAGACAACTGCTACCGCTAAAGTGAAATGATACCCCCTTGTGTCTCGGCTCACGACGTCGCATAAGGGGGGCGGCGCAGAAGATATGAAGCCCACTTTCACATTTAGAGGCAGACCTAAGGGATGTAGGTATGTTGGCGTGAGAATCGAACTTTTTCAGACAAGACATATACATAAAATCCACACACCGAGGGACACATCTGGCTTGGAAAATGAATAATTGTCCTTCGTATTCATCTAATTCTAACAGTTTGAGACTGGATTCTTTCATTGTGCTCTGGGACTTGCATTAAGAGAACAGTAGTGAACCAGTGCGAGGATAGATGAAAAAAGTAGTAAAATAAAATGTCAAATGATATTTTGAAAAAATATTTATGGAATGGTTGTTTACTATTCAGTAATTAAAAAAAATTATTAATTATTATAATGTGAAAAGTGATGTTAAATTAAAGTAAATTTTAGCAAAAAAAGAAGAAAAATGTGAACTTAAAATATTGATACATCAATTGTAAATCAGAAAGAATATAATCATAAATATAAAAAAAAAAAATTAAAACTATGAGTAACATATAATTATAAAAATGCACCAACATAAAAAATGAAAGCAAAAATTAAAATGTGCACTCCTCATGAAAACTATTTTTTCTAAAATTATGAATCTTTTTTTTTTATTATTGTTATTGTTGGTAAGGTCTTAAATTACAATCTTAGCTCTTATATACTAAGAATTTTATTTTAAAAGGAAATATCTAACAAGAGAGTTTTTAGGAGATTTTTTTTTTATAGATCAAGAGAGAAATCTAATATTATGAAACTTAGAATTGAGATTAGAATAAAAGAGGTGGAAGATATTTAGAGGAGAGAGATTGTAGAAATTAGAGTGAGAATTCGATGAGGTCCACATGGTTGAGAGAATAAGGAAGGAGTGATGTATTTAAGAAGGAAATAAAGAGAGTTTTTAAGGATAGAAGATGAAGATTGTGATATAAAAGTTTGAAAAAAAAATAGAAAGAGTTTTTTGAGGAATGAGAGATGTATTTTTTTTCCTTTGGTAAGATGGAAGGATGTATTTAAGAAAGAAAAAAAAGAGTTTTCGGATATAAAAGATGGAGAGAATGACATGGAGGTTTTAAAAGAATAATAAAATTTAAGATGTCCATGTTGATGAGAAAGTAAGAGGCATTTTGGAATGAGGAGAGATTAAAGAAGACTTTATAAATGGTATTGAATTAAGAAGGAAAGAAAAAAAAAAGTTTTTAGAAATAGAAGATGGAGAGAGTAACGTGAAAATTTTAAAAGAAAAAAAAATAGGATATCCATATGGATGAGTGAGTAAGAGACGTTTGGAAGGATGAGAGATTAAATGAGGCTTTGTAAATGATATTGAATTATAGATTAATTTTTTTCAGGGGGAGAGAGAGAGAGAGAGAGAGAATAAGTGTATATTTTAATTTTAATTTTAAAAAATAACAAAATTAATAAGAGATTTTGAAATTTTGAGTGAGACATTTAGGAAGGAGGAACTATCAAAGGAGATGATATAAATGGAATTATAAATTAAAGATTATTTTTTGTTGAAAAGTGATTTTAAGATATTTGAATGCATGAATTCTACTTGATGTCGTGTTAAAAACTCAATTTAATTTTTTTGAGAGGAGTTAAAAACTCAAATTCAATTTAATAGAAGGGAAATCCATAGTTTGATTACCATAGGTTAGAAACACAAATACTAGGATTTATAGACTTGTGCAAATGCATTAGTGATGGGTCTCCTCACTAATTGTTCTAATAAAAGATACTTTAGCTGCGAAATGAACTTAAATGGGTGTTGGAAAATATGATGCCTCTTTTTATATATATATATATATTTTAATTTTAATTTTTTTATGTTTTTAAACTCAACCACACCACGTGTCAATTTGTGACATGGTTAACCCCTTTAGTCATTAGAACATTATCATGTAAAGCCACTGAACACCAATTCCTAGCTCTCTTAAATCGTGATAGGTACCTTTCCACAAACTCCCCTGACAGTTGCATTAATCTAAACGAATCCGCATTGAAACTTCTGGCTTTGTACGAAAGAACTACGAATGGAAGCGTTATTCCATATCCTACCAAGACTGAATAAAGTTAGCAGGTAGATAGATGTACCAGGAAAATGTTGTGCCTGCTAATGAATTCCCAAATAACCTTAAGTAACTCATTTGTGAAATCCTCTCTACATTGTATAGCAAAATGTCTTATATGTTCTACGTTAGATTGATAATTTTCTTTAGAGAATAATGTGAACTCTGGGACTTTATATCCCTTGGGCATCTCTACTAGTTGATTTACCCACCCTATTTATGACTTCCGATAAATAGTTATAGAAATCCTTCTATGTGGCTCCTGATGCATGACCTCATTTACGATATCAATGACCTCTTCTTTTCACATTGGCTAGTCATTCCTACGAGGTGGGTAATAGTCATAATCATAGCTTGGTGGATCTCCCACCGACCTTTGTGGAAATTGTCCTCCTTGTGGAGGATTTTGATAAAAATATCCCCCAAATCCATCATTCGGGGGTGGTTGTAGTGGAACTCCAAAAAGTATTTCATGAGGATTTCTTGCATTATTTCTTCCATATCCATTGCCATACTATGGTGGGTTTGGATATTATTGTCCCCTGACAATTGCATTCGGGGGAGGTGGTGGTGGATTTCCAACAACCATTTCCTCTTGCTAGAAATTTGACCAAATTTTGCCATTATTCTCAGGTGGAGGTAGAGGATTTCAATAAAAATGTCCTCCATTCCCTTCATTTGGTGGAGGTGGTGGAACTCTATTAATTTTTCCTTCCTACTGAACATTCGGTGGAGTTCCTCCATTATTTCCACCTCCAATATTTTGTGAAGGTTTTTTATTATAAAGGATAAATGATCTTGTATTTTGACCATCATGACTTTGGTTATGACCATTCCTGTTATTTTCGGCATTAATATTGTTGTCTTTAAATAATTCAATCATCCTAACAAAAAATGGCTACGTATTAGTGTCATTTTCCTTTTCTGTATGACTTGGGGATGGCGGAATACTACCATGACTCCTTTCAAATAAAGCCACAATCCTTTTTGCCAAGATATTCTACATTTTGATCCATCATGTTATTGAGGCCGTCCTACGAATTTTGTTAGAGATTCCATAATTATAAGATGAAAAGTTGATGATTCTTCTAGTTGAACGTCATCTTGTTCTTGGAACTGTTATGGGTCATCTGATGTGATTTTCATTTTCTTGCTTTGAACTAACATTATTATTTTGATTTTGGTCCTCAAATATACGTCTTATTTTCATTGGTAGTGTCCCACTGAGTGTGCCAAAAAACAGGTGTTAACTCAAATTTTCTAACTGATTTATGTGTGGGGGTGTGCCAGTGCCACATAGGCATAAATTTGGTTTTCCGTTTATGACCCTAGGTGCCAAAATAATTGAACATCAAGAAGAATTCGGAGGAATTGAATTTTAGAATATTTATTTGGCCACCCTTTGTGTTCAAACGATTATGAGGTGGATGGTTATTTCCTTTGTGAGTAATTTCTTGTCTTACGAACATGAACTTTTACAATTCTACAAAAATATTACTAAGAAGATTAATAGTTTAAATTAAATGAAGAATATAAAAAGAACTTGTATTTGAGATGATCCTAATCATGAAATGCAGTTAGTTATAGAGCCTATACAAAATAGGAAATATGACTAAGGATTCTAATTATGAATTGAATACAAGAGAAGACTAATGTTATGATGGTGTGCGACCCCTTCTCTTGAGCCTCTGTGCTCTATTTATAATGTTCTGATTCTGTTATTAACCATTTGCACGTGTTATTCTTCCTAACCTTTCACCAGTTATGTAACATATCTTGTAACTAAATGCTTGACACATCATTTGATAACTAATTCTTCCAAAATCTTCAAATAAGTATTTGTCATTGATTGTTTATTTCTTTTATTCTTCTATTTGTTTCGGTTAGTCATCTTTTCAAATTGTGAATTTTAACTTGAAATGAAATTTACACTATACTTACCCTACCGTCTCTTCAAAACCACCTGTCACGAGGCTTTTTTTAGCCAATTATTATGATGGTGTTTTTATGATGTAAACAGTGCTATAGTAAATAGGTTTACCAATGCAAGTATTAAAGTACCCTTTGTCACATGGTGACATCAGATTCTATTAGGTAGTAATGGGCGCACGATATCTCTCCATTTAGACCATGATGATCCGAACCCTAGTTGTCAATCGAACCCTAGTTGTCAAATGAGCTATAAATAAATTAAAAAAATTCAATCACAACATCCTCATGTGAGATCTATGCGTCGTCAGATTGGAATAAAATATATTGATAACTTCAATGACAGAAGACTGGACAAATGCAGAGTACACCATTTAGAATAAATGAAAAGGAAACTTGAAAATTCAACGATGCCACTGCTCTGGGGGGTTAGTATCCTTTGCAATTTGAAATTTGTGCTAGGCTTAGATCCACCATCCATAGGGTTCCAGGTGCAAGCAAGTACTAAGGGCTTGAAACCACCATTCATGGGACTAGGTGCAGGCAGGTATGATAGCCCTATACACTGTGTAGTTCCTACTTGCACCATTTGGAGCTCCATGAATGGTGGCTTTAAGCCCGGCTAAGTCTTCATGTCACGGAGGATATTGCCACATGCTTAAGTGGTTGAAGCATCATCCTTTCGTGAAGAAGGAGGAAGATCAAAGGTCAAATCCTTAGATAGGCTCCATTGTAAGTCGTCACTTGCGACCGACCTGATATTGTTTGCGACGCCTCCCTCTGCGATGTTCAAGGGTCAAGGCAGAGGAAGGGAATCAATTCACTTTTGGAGATGTCACTTCACCCCCAAAAAGTGAATTGATTCCTCCCCGCCCCCTTCTCTTCCATCGCATAGGGGGTAGCGCAGACGATATCGCCCCCTGCGGCCTGCCTTTCCCATCACAGTGTCGGCTAGTGTGCAAGAGTCAAGTGGGCCCAAGTAGAGAAAAAAATAGAAGATGAAAGCTCAAAACCGAGATGTGAAAATTGAAAACCCTAATTTTGTAAAATCCTGACCCCAGAATCCAACTCGGATATTCCCCTCGTGAACGGCGGCGTGCCAGCACAATTGTCAATTTTTGGTGTTTAAATACCTCGCAACTCTTCTTAATTCAACGCTGAAAATTCGCAAACGAAACAAGTGTCTTATGACCAAAAATGTCTGTGACCCTCTGTGACCGCATCATAGGCGGACTATTGATTGATGTGTTTTGAATTTAATGTTTTTTTTTTTTTTTTCACTATCTTTTATTTGAACAGCTTTTTTTTAAGGTTTTAATCTTTTTCATACCTACCGTGTCAGCTTATAATGCGATCACATAGGATCACAGACAATTTTGGTCACAGAAAAATTTTCTTTCGGCGAACCAATATGTTCGCTGCTTAACCCTCGACTTACTTTTCGTACGATCTCAGTGGCCTCGTCTGTTTTTTAGCATACGGAGAGAGAGTTTATGTGGAAAAGGAAAGGTAAGAGGAAGGTTAGTTCAGTGGGTTCGTTCGTAGCCGCTGGTTTTAGCTTTCTCCGAAGAGAAGTTTGATTTTTGTTTTTGGTTCTGTGATCTTAAAGCATACAAATTTCAAATTTTCAGCAATCTGAAGGCTGTCGGACTAATTGATTTCGGAAAACTATCTGGTTTTTTTTCCACATTTCCCCCCCTGTTATTTGATTGATTTTTACTGATCTTCAGTTGATCTAAGGTTTTGAAATTGAGATTCCATTTTTAATCATTGATATTACTAGAGCATATGATTTTAGATGAATTTCTTGGGAAAATATTTCAATGTTCTACCTTTTTTCTTTGAGATGCAACTGGATTTAAGGGTTTGGGTTTGAAGAACAGAGTAGTTAAAGTTTTGAGACTCAAGAAGAAACCTTTTCAAAGATTTTGATATTCGAGTTTGCTGTATATAATAAAAAAAAAAAGGATCTTTCTTTAGGTTTTTTTCTTATGTGATTTGTCTGCATAGATCTTGATCCTTTGCCATTTTCTCTAATTTTGAGTTTTATTTTCGTTGAGAGCAGAGTTTTGAGTAATGTCGAACATTAACATCGAGGGGATCTTGAAGGAGCTGCCAAACGATGGGCGTATCCCGAAGACAAAGATAGTGTGTACGCTTGGTCCGGCTTCTCGATCCGTGACTATGATCGAGAAGCTTTTGAGAGCAGGGATGAACGTCGCCAGGTTCAATTTCTCACACGGCACGCACGAGTACCATCAGGAGACTTTGAACAATCTCAGGACTGCCATGCTGAACACTCAGATCTTATGTGCCGTCATGCTTGATACTAAGGTATATTCGTGACTTTCTTTTTTTTATTCTTCAATTAAAATTGGGTCTTTGTAGAATCTATTGTATTTTCATCTTATTTTATCAGTAAGGTAAAATTTTATTGAGAAAAGACTTGTATGAGAGATACAAGATCCAATAGAATACAACTAGCTAAACATAGGCATGTACAATGTTTCCCCTATCGAAAATGAAATCCTGGAAACGAACCCCTTTTAAGGCATCTAAGGGACTAAATCACAGGTACAAGAGGGATAAAATCCCTTGAAGACTAGTAAAGAGATTTGATACCTGATCATTCTCCCAGTCATTAAGATTTATTCTAAACCTTCGGTACCACACTGGTTGATTTCTACATGTGTTCAAGACTATGCGGGTGATTTTTTTTGGGTGAGAGTTGGATAAACTCTTGGAATGATAAATGCTTATGGTATTCTATTCTAGGATTGAACTTTAGCTTTGGTGAAAGTAAGATGATGTTATACCATTCTACGATTGAACTCTAGCTTTGGTGAAAGGATAGAGAAATTGCGTATCCTCTTATTGCTATAAAAGAAGGATTTCTCTCGTATGAACTCCATGGATATGTTCTTATTATCTGGTTATGCCCCTTTTTTGTTGTATTCTTTTATTTAGGATTGGAATGTTCTATGGATCTGTTTCCCTACATTTGCTGCTAGAATTACCTATTTCAACATTGCAAGAAGCACTCACTTTTCTGTTATATCTTCTAAGAGTTTTTGGTTATCCATGTCTACTCATATCAATCGGCTGAGACTGATTTGATTCACGATCTCTTAGGATTGCTCAACTTGGCCAATTATGCCTTGCTGGTCCACATTGGATTGGCAATCATGCTGGATATCATCTCAGAATTGGACTGCTCATGTTTCTTTTTAATCTTGTTCTACAATACTAGTTCCTACAATAGGTTGGATGGATGATTACAATGAAATTGTTATTATTAAATTTTTATTACTATTTTTTTAATTATTAATATTATTGTTTTTTTATTGCTGTTTGCAAGTTCCATACAAAATTTATTTATTGTTGTGTAATGTTTTAAAAAGGGTGGGTATTTGCAAAGACATGACATGTTAGACTTGGTTAGTCTACATAGAAGAACACAAAACAAAAGGATACCCTCCAGGACATGGAAGCAGACAAGTGTCCAATCCAATGTGCTGATACCATGCTTTTCTTTATTTTTTTTTTCCTTTTAAGCTAGGTATCTTTTCCAGTGCTAAAATCTTTCCAAATTCAACAAAGCTTGCAATGTTAACAGAGTTTCTTATGGTATTTTTTTTTTCATCCCTATTATACATTTTTGTTTATAGAACAAATAAGAAAATTAGTTGGAGTTGAGAGAATAGCAGAGAGTACAATAGGAAATGAGAAACTTGTGTTCTGTTGGTATCCATGCAGTATCAGCTGTCACTACAGGCATTGTATCCTCTCGATACAAATGCGTTAAACATGTTGAAGTATCCGGGTATCATCAATTGCATCCATGTTGTGATTTGTGAAACTGAGAAGCTTGCTAACCAAAAATTAATTCCTAAATTATTATTATTATTATTATTATTATTATTATTATTATTATTATTATTATTATTGTTATTGTTATTGATCCCTAGGCTGTGGGAGAGGTGTTAAGTTCAATACCCACTAGAATAAATCTCTGTACTCTTTTTTTTTCAAAAGAATTTCAGGTTGGATCATGTAAGAATGTTCATTAGAGCAATCTCTACCTATAAATTGCTATGTAACAGGGACACCATCATGCTGTTGGTGCAGTTTATTTTATGTATTATGAGATATGTTTCTAAAATATTTAATTCATTTAAGTGTTAAATATAACAACAATTGTTCTGTGAATAGGCTGCTGTACATGAAACAGTATTTATAATATATTTAAATACTAGTTTGATTGGGCATATAAAAAGAAGTTCCCATGGTGTATGCTATTTGCTGATGATATAGTTTTGATGGATGAGACTAAGGGGGTAAATGTCAAGTTAGAGATATAAGCTGCAGTACACAATTTATTATGTGTAATTTTAGTAAAAAAATGTAGTATAGACATTATATATTCTTTGTTTAGACCCCAGAATTATATATTTGAGAAAGATAATTTAATAAAAGAAGGGAAAAGGATACAGAAAAGGAGACAATTGTATGAGAGACAGACTCCCTTGCAACAAAGAGCAACAAACTCATTGAAAAATTAGAAAGTTACCATAATTTATCCATTTTTATATTCTTGATTTAATCATCCATAAGGAAGGAGAGATATTAGAGGATGTTTCCCATAGGTTGGGGTATATGAATTGGAGAGGTCCTTCTAGAGTGTTGTGCTAAGGATATATTCAATTAAATTGACAGAGAAATTTAATTAGATGGCCATAAGACCAGCCATGCTTTATGTGCAGAATGTTGGGAAATCAATAAACAAAACAAGCATTAGTGCAACTGAGATGAGGATGTTGAGATGGATAAATGGCAAGATTAGAAAAGATATTTCCAATTGCGTTTGCGAGAACTTAGGGGTAACACCAATATGAGACAAGATGAGGGAAAGGATTTTTAAACAAGCTTTGGAAGTGGAACAGGGACTAGACCTATACAAAAGCTGCTCACTGGCGTTGAAATCAGATTGTTCGAGCTGCAGACCCACTATGCTTGGTTGCAGAGTGTAGAGAGGAGGTAAGGGGAATAGAGTGAACCTTGGGATTGTTTCCATGCAAAGATGGGGTTCCAATTCCACCTTTGTTTCGAGGGTATGCACGACCCCATCCATGACTGATGGCTTGCAAGATAGGATGGATGTATAGGCTGAGGAAGAAGGGGTCGGGTCTAACGGCGATGTCACCCCCTATGCAGGGAAGGGCTATGTTTTGATACTCCCTAAGGGTTTCTTGATGACCGTGAAGTTGAAGCAAGATTTGTAGGGAACTTCTTGAGATCTCTGACGCCCTCTGAAAATGAATATACGTCTGAAGAAGATTCTAAAGGGTGGGAAGAGATGGATGTAGTGGGGTTGTAGGATCAAAATCTGTTTGACCTTCAAAATGGAGTCAATTGGTTGATTATGGGTCATCTCAGGAATTGGAATTGGAATTGGAATGCATGGCTAAAGTCTAGGGGTAATATTCTGCAGAGACTGAGAAGGACCAATCTGTTGGTATTGATATTGGCCCATGTTTAGCTCCTAATGAAGAACCTCTCGAGGAGGAGCAACAAGAGTCTCGGCGGTTGAGCCACATTCAAAACTCCCAAAACCTGAAACGGTCTCCAGGTATGCTTAGTTGTTCTAATAGTTTTGTTAATGATGCTTCTCCTATTGCTTGTTCTTTTGATGTTGTAGGTTCTATTTTGCAACCTGTGTTTGTGGGAACGATGGATTGATTGCCTGTTAGAAAGAGGTTGGGGGAGTTGGAATCTTCAACATGGATAAGGATAAATCTCTAGGCCCTGATGGATTTTCCATGTCCTTTTACCAGACTGGTTGGGAGATTATTAAAGATGACATAATGGATGCTTTCGATGAATGCCATGAGAAAGGCACTCTCCACAAAGGTGCAAAGGCCCCTTTCATTGCTCTTATTCCTTAAGTTAAAGGTGTTTTTCTCCTCAGATTATCGGCTTATCAGTCTTATTGGAAGCCTATAAAAGATCATTGTAAAAGTTCTTTCTTGTAAGCTTCAGGACTTTCATGAATGGTGTTCTCCAACTCCCAAGGTACTTTCATTAAAGGAAGACAAATCATAAATGGAATCCTTGTGGAAAATGAGTGTGTTGACTCTTGGAAAGAATATGGAACTCTGGGTCTTGTCTGCAAAATGATCTTGAAAGCTTCTGATAAAGTGGATAATAATTTTCTTGAATGGGTTCTTAAGGAAAAAAAAAGGTTTTGGTGCCTCATGGATTACATGGGTGATGGGTTGTGTGACTTATCCTTGGTTCTCCATTTTGCTCAATGACATACCTCCAAAGGTTTTTTTTTTTTTTTTGTGATTTAAAAGGTCTCAACCAAGGTGACCCACTCTCCCCTTTTTTATTTTCCTTGATGGTTGATTCCCCAAGTGCTCCCTTACTCAATACTCATGCAGTTCGTGCTCAACTTGTTGAAGGATTTAAACTTCCTAGCACTAATCTATCCATCTCCCACCTCCAATTTGCAGCCTCCTCGGTAGACATCATGAACCTAAAATATACATTCCAAGTTTTTGAAATCATCTCAGGCTTTACAGAAAATTGAGGGAAATTAGGTGTTGTAGGTATAAATGTTGAAGCACCCCATCTCACGAGTTTGGTCAAGATTCTTGGATGTAGAGTTGAAGAATGACCCTTTAAATATCTTGGTCTTTCTCTTGGTGGCCAATTACATATGGGAAAGTTTTGGGACCTGATCATTGAAAAAGTGGATAAAAGGCTCACTTATTGGAAAAAGTTATCATATTTCTTTGGGTGGTTGAATTACTCTAATCAAAACAATTCACTCCAATCTACCTGTGTATTATGTGTTGGTTTTTATCCATTCCGGTCAAGGTGGCAAATAAACTCTAGAAACTTCAAAGAGACTTCTTATATCATCTCTTGACCTGGGAGGAGGTTTGTCAGTCGAAATCCTTGGGTGGCCTTGGAATTGGAAATATGATCACGAGTAATAAGTCTCTCATTGGTAAATGGATTGGGCGTTTCATGTTGGAAGAATGAAGTTTATGACATTCATTAATTCTTGGCAAGTATGGATCAACCCAAAATGGGTGGGGCACAAACCCACAAACAAACTCTAGCACCTCTGTTATCTAGAAACACAGCATTGCTATCATACCATTGTTATATCCTCATCTCTTTAATCATTGGTAATGATCGTCATGTTAGCTTTTGGAATGATATTTGGATTGGCGGTTCTATAGATCAAAATCTCGGGATTGGGATCAGCCTCAGGTGATCCTGATCCGATCCAAGTGTGGCCAGCAATTGGATCGCCCTAAAAAAAAATTCAAAAAAATCTGAAAAAAATTTAAAACTTGTATTATGTTAGTAGAGCTTAACTACCTTATTTTTAGTTCAAAAAATTCTAATTTTTAACATGTTTCATGAATAAAAGTCTAAAGAAACAGAAAATTACCAAAATAATGAAAATATAGATACAAATCACATTGATAATCAACAAAAACATGCATAATTGAAGTGAAAATGTGAGATACCAATATGTCCAATATAAACATGATATCTATGAATATTTCAATGATTAAAGTTAATACTAACCACTAAGCAGAGAATGTGATAATGACACCCATGAATGTTGCGGCGGATCAAGTGCAAGATTGATATCATGGCCAAGGGATGTGGATCAGGAGTCTCGGTCTCGAGACTGATCATACTAATATTGTTGCCCTTACTCAATCTCATATGTTGCATGCCTCTGTTGTTGACTCAAAGCTTGATGCTGATCAAAATTGAAGTTAAATATGAGATCTCTAGTTGAGTTTATTTCTTGTTGAGGAACCTCATATGTATATGGTGGAATCTGTTGGAATGTAAAGAGGTTGAATCAGATGATCGTAAGGTATAGGTTGGGGCATAGGGTACGAGTATGATTGAGTATGACTCCGAGTTCAACTTTGTGTATCAGTATCACATGAAGAACTCCCACCACCATTTGACGTCACTTGTGCGATCCTATATGTCGCTGTGAGCTTGAGACTTTACTCTTAGAAGATCTAAACACTAACACCGAATTAGAAGCAGATGGTGCCTTATTAGTCGACATTTGTTGCCTATGGTCCTATGATCCAAAGTACTGGTTGTCAAATATCCCATACCTAGAGGCAGAGTAGAATCCATGGCCATACCCTCTATACTCTGACTGCCCATCATAATGTTGGGTATGTGTAGGTGCCTTAGACTTGCCTTTGTCTTTACTAGCAGTAGGTATAGGTCAACTCCCATGGGATGAATCCTTTGTGGCAATGTACTAATCATCATACCTTGTGAAACCGCAAGGGGTACTACCACTACCTCCACCCGCATCCATGCTAGTGGCACCACTTACAGTTGCACCTGCATCATCATCAGAACCCTGCTCATCACTCGGTCTCGGTGTCAGTCTCAGTCTCAACAGTTGCTGACGTTGTATGCTACTGGGAGCCGGTGATCTGGGGCTGGGGCTAGACATCATCAATCCCATGATCCGTTGAACCGCTAACATTAGGCCCCGGATTGAAAAAGAAAGTGTGCATCTCGTGGTAGCTATCATCCATATCCTGATCTATATCCTCAGGTGCAACAGCTATAGCGGCGGCTGCTTGTTGCAGTCCACCCTCAATCCAATCCGTCATCTGTTTATCAAGTATTGGGTCCTCATCCTCACGAATCCAATTATATAATATATCATTAACTGTGAAGATGTGGTTGAGGTTAATAGGATTGTAGAAGTCTGCATTTTGTTGCCTATCAAATAAGTTGCGAACCTTCAATCGCATATTGTAATGCATATAGACCAATTTATGAAGGTTCGACATCGTCAATCTATTTCTTGGCCTTGTGTGAATTAGAGAGAATGTGTTTTAATTTCTCTCACACCTAGAAGAAGATGCTATCTGACTGAAGATTTTGATGGCGATTTCTTTAAGAGTAGGTGTGCCATCTCCATACAAATCCCACCACTCATTTGCAAGAAAAGTGAAGCATGCCAAATTTATATAAAAGTAAACATTTAGTTGTAAAAGATTATATGCTTATTGGTATACATACATGGTTGACATTTTTGCAGTAATCGATGAGAGTTGTGACTTAAATCCTTCCCCTCTCATAAATTGATTCATCTGTAGAGTCATAGACAATATATCAATTTATTTGTAGAGTCACAGACAACATATCAATTTAAAAGATTACTTACCTCTCTCATTGCAGCTTCTTGTTTATGCAAATTCCTATGCTGTCGTTGAATTACCGCTTTAGCTTCTATAATGATATCATTTTTTCAAACTCATTTCTTGATCAATATATTGGAATTGCGGATTCAAGAAGTATGTTGCCAAATAAGATGATATAAAGTTAGTTGACATGTAAACATAAATTTCAAACTATATACAATAAACAACTATAAATAATTAAACATTATCTGTCGCATGTAGATTGTTGTGGAGTTATATATTCCACCTGGAGTTGATGATCTTGATATACTTCTTATGATTACGTATGGTCTCTATGGACCTCTTTGCCCTATCCATTGCATCATAGATGTAAGGCATAGTGGGCTTTTTATCTTGGTTAACAAGTTTTAAAACTTTAACAAGAGGTTTTATGATTCTACATACTTCATCAACTCAATGCCAAAACGATTTATCCAACACATTTTTCCGTACTTTTTCTACAATCAATTACTTGTCATTAATTCTGACATTGCCTAAAAACTTATGATCTGTGAAACATCTCTGAAGAGCGCGTTTATGTCTTAAGAGGATCTCACAAGCCATGTGTTGTATGGTAAAGCGGGTGATCCCTGGGGGTAGTAAGTCACGGCCCTCTGTGTAGCTGTCCCTCATATGATTTACCGCTTGTGCATTGTTATAAATGATACTAGTAATCCTTTTGCTTTTGTCAATAATCTCTTTTCAGATCTTTAAATTTCCAATTTCCTCTAGCATGAGGTCAACACAGTGCACGACACAAGGGGTCCAATACAAATGATGCCTCTTTTGCATTAGCATCTCCCCTACAGCTTTGAATGCTGCCTTGTTGTCCGTCACAATTTGAACAACATTTTCTTCATGCACCTCATCTACCACTTTATCCATAAAGCTGAATATGTATTCCTTTGTTTTTGAATGGCTTGTACTGTATTGTTAACTGATTTGTGAAAAATCATATCTTTGTGAGAATACACTATAAAATTTATCAATGACTTCCTTGTCTTGGAAGCCCCATCCGTCACACATGATGGTGCATCCATATTTAGGCCAAAACCTCTTTAAACTTTGAATATAATCCCTAAGGTCATCAATTTCTCTGAGCAGATAAATATTTGTCAGCTGATATGGGTTAGGGACTCGTATCCCTTCCCTTGCCTGTGTAATAACATCACACATGTTTTGAAAATATGGGCTCTTTGTGGTAAAAAATGAGATTTTAGCATGTACCATCCACTCACATACCCCCTCCCCGACCTCCTCTTCCCCTTTTTTCCTAAACATATTCTTAATTTTTTTTGCTTTGCTCCCTCTTTTATATACTCGCCTAGCCTAGCTGATCGCTATCTTTCTATAGTTTTCTCTTTTTCATAATGTGCCCTCTCTATCTCAATTTCTATAGGTTCCTTGTAGGTCCCACTCCTCTCAAAAGTAAGCTGCAATGATATTCTACCACCAGGGTGATATTGAGAACCCATCCCTCCTATGCCAGTGGGAGGGCCAAAAATAGGGAATCTCCTCTTTGCCTCATCAGCTAGTGCAGACTGTCTACTTTCTCTTATTGCTGCCATAAGCTTTTCTCTCTCTAGTCTATCCATACCATCAAAACCATAGGCTTCTTCCTCAAATTATTCTTCTCACATATGCCTTGTAGGCTTAAGTTGCTCCTTTCTTAGCATCTCTCAAGTGTGCTTGCATATCCAACATCAATTGCTTAGGTGCTTGTAGACATGGTTCAACATTTCCCCTTGAGTTGGCAAAGTGATGTTTCAACTTACTCACCCTCACATAATTTTGTTACATCAGTTACATTTCACTTGTTTTTTGCATGGGGTCAGTGCAATACAATGTGACCAACCAATATCTGGAGCCGTTTCTTTCCTATTCAACTTAAACCTGAAGCCATTTCTTTCTATTCTCTAAGTGTAAACATGTAAAAGAACACAAAAAACACAAAATAATAAATATCCATCAAATTTAAATAACATTAAGTCATTAACACATTATAAGATTGCATTTGTTTGACAAAAAATAACGCACTATCAAATTTATTGAAAAAAATATTTATATATAAAAAAATATAAAATTTTAATTTTTGGATTAATTAAAAAGTAATAAAAAATATTTTTCTTTTCAAAATTCAAATTTAACCATAGATCAGTGGGTTTTGGTTCTAAACCTATAGATTCATGGTTTATTATATCATATATATAACATATATTTACT